>CAUYRH010061482.1:0-32218 GCA_963574655.1 Perodicticus potto | reverse complement strand
AGTGAACAGACGCAACCACTTGCCCAGTCTCCGCCGCTTTTGCCTTCCTCAGGGTGTCCAGAAGCCTCACGCTGTCTCCCTGTGTCCCCAAGGGGAAGTTCCTGGTAGATCCTGCCTGCCAGAGATGCCTGAGGTCCTCTCTCCCCGGTCTCACTGTGCCCAGCCGCAAGGAAGCTGTTACTCGGCTGCCATCTTCTCTCCTGTTTTTCTAAAACCTGCAGCGCAACCCATCAGTCTGTGAGAGATGTAGCTTTGTGCTTTATTGAGAAAATGGATGCATAATATGTCCTTCTTATTTTCCCGTTTTGTTGGTCTCCATCACCAATTTATTGAATTATTACTACAACTATTTGATAGCATTATAACTTATTTTTCTCCTATTAATATCCTCATAGAGTTACAATCCAAGTAAAGAAATATCTGTTGAGTGATTTTTGTTAGCAGACACTAGATTATATTTTCTAGCTGTGTAAATATTATAAGTCATGGTGCTTATCTTTATGCAATGTACCCTGTACATGTATGTGTTGTAAATATAAAGTATAGAGCAGATACGGGAGAAATTAACTCAGTTTAGAGAAATTTTTTTAAAAGTTGAATGTTTAGACTGGATATTTAACCTGCATAGAAAGTTGACATGTGACCAGTATGTAGGCTTACATTGCAGAAAAAGCAAAGAGAGTCAAGTCTCAGAGGTATAAAATAATATGCTATGTTGTTTGAAGTGACAGACGTTGGGGTTGGATGACATAATATGATGCCAGAATCGTTGGCTGGGGACAAATCGTGCAGTACACCTACCATGCTAATGACTGTGCACATTAAGAAAGTGATGTAAAAGAACTTTCAAAACATTAGCATGTGACACATGAAAGCATTCATTTAGAGTAATAATGGGTTACATGGGAAGTGGGTTTGCAGGCAGAGAACCAGGATGGTGTTTCAAAGCACTGGGTCAGAGATAAAGTCTGTAGCAGCCGCAAAGGTGATAGAGAAGAGGGCGTGGACAGAAAGGCACTTGGGAGGCGGGCCTATCAGACACTGAGATTGGGAGGAGGATGTGAAATTTAAAGAGAAAGGCGAGGCGAGAGAGGCTGAAGGAACTCTGCTTGAGTAATTAGATACCTGTTCGTGCACTTAACAGAAAAGGAAAATGCAGGCGTGGGCTTGGAAAAGATAATGAATTTGTCCAATAAATATTTACTGAAAACACAGCCAGGCATCGTATTGTTCTATAGGAATATGACGTTTCCTCCACTTACGGTGAACCTCAGGTTGAAGCAGGAGATACACTAAAAGGTGCTTTATTGTGATTCAGTATGATAAGGGTTTTTGACAATAATTATTGAATTTAGAAGTGTCCCTAAATGACATCCACTGACTCTACTTTGTTAAGCTCAAGATGAATTCTCAGAGATGTGTACGTATTAGAGGAATGAGTGCATTTATTCCCTGGTGACAGAGGTGTGCAAGAAATTTAGGGTCCACAGACTGAGAGGCGCTGATTCACAAGAGAATCATTCCACCAGTGGATGAAATGAGAGTCCCATTGAACTCTACGCTTCAGCTGCCCGTCAGTTACTTCAGACTCTTCTTGTCAAGGACCATAAGGAAAGCAAATAAGTCACCTTGCTGGTAGGGGCAATTGACACCAATCTGCAAAAAAGATAGGGTTTATGTCACACACAGAGATCAGAAAATATTAGGTTAAAATCTCACGTTTGTCAGTGGCTCATCTTTTAGAGAGTAATTAATGCTGCTTTTCCTTCATTACCACCCAGTTTAGATGCTCTTCACCCTTGACTAGCAGCTCTGATCCAGATCCCCTTCGCCAGGCTTTCAGAGATCATTTACATTGAATGAATTGCAGAGGCTTGAGAAGAATGTCAATCCCTGAAACAATTTCTGAGTGAATTAGGAATCAGTATAATGATTGCTCTAGCTGATGAAATATTTCATAAGAGCATTTATTAATACAGTTAGGCCATTTTATATTTCCTGGTAATCATTTGTAGCCAGAAAAAAAAAAAAAAAAGAAAAAAAGTGTAACTGGGAAAGTAACTGGTTTATGGCATAGCTTGCAGGCGATTGGAGTAAACCAGAGACAGAAATCAACAATCTAACAAGTGCAAGATAAGGTCACTCAAGGGGCAAGGAGTAAGGGTGGCATTAGGATAAATTATAAGCCCAGTTTCAGTGGGAAAAAAGTAAATATGGTTAAGTAATGTTCAAGAAAGAGATCAAGGAATTGAAGATCCCAGAAATGGGTTAAGTTATTTAAGGAACTGTAAAGAGGATTAAAAAGAGAATGGGCCTGTAAAGAGAACTAACAGTTGTTAGAAGAGATAAAGAAAGATCAGAAGGCAATATGTGGCTGGTGCATCTCTAGGTTCTCTATGAGAAAACAGGCAAAGTTAAATGTCTGCATGACAGATAATTGACAAAATTGATGACAGAAAAAATTTCCCTAGGGTTCTTAATACAAAGTTGAATGCAGTTTATCCTTGTTGGTCTGTAAAAATAATGTAAAAATAGATAAATTGGTTTGTGTTATTGAAATCAGAAGTAATTTTGGTTTAAATCACTCTGTCTTTGTATGAGTCTGAGCCAGATAAATGTTTTAGGTAAAATACAGTTTTTGTCTTACACTTTCTTGTTCAATCAGGACAAGACGAGAAGTTCTTGATATTAAACCATGTCTAGAGATTTATCAACCATAATACAATTTGTTTGATTATGTAACAGGATGTCTTGTGTTAGAATAATTCAAATTTTGTTTTCTTAATCTAAAATGTAATCTCTATTTTGGTCAAGAAAGAACAGTTGCTGTTTGTAAAGTCTCTCTCCATGCGAGACTGACAAGATTATTGAAACACGTCAAATAATATTCTCCAAACAGTTCAATGATAGCTTCAAAAAACAATCACTTGTTACATGATTCCAAGTAACCATGAGAAAAAATGATACAATCTCCCTTTAAGATTTATGTTATAAAAACATACATTTTCTTACCCTCCTCAGATCAGAAATAAAGATTGCTGTTTTATACACTGATTTCTGTGTCCCATATCAATGTCTCTGCTTTGACATAACAAGAAGTGTCTATTCACTTGTGACACTTAATTTGATGACATTATTTTTAATTATATCAACTTGAGCACATCCCTGCCACCAGGGAAATTTAATAGAGCAGGTTACATCTCCTCTTGGTATCTAATCTCAAGAATGTGTTAGGGGTTTTGAGGTTGTGCTTTCTATTCTTAAATACATTGCACTCAAGGCACTTAACCAAGCAACAACAGAGGTGCCTGTCTTCTTTGAAGTTATTTTCTGCGGAAATCACAGCCACTGACCAAATGATTTGAGAAGATTAAATTGTGCTTATTTTATGACATTCTAAAACAGCAGGGTTAAATACTGGGCCAGCTGCCAGCTGCTCAGTACCCACACTTTCATGTTTGGCTGCCAGATATGTCCAGCCCAATCATTCTGGAGAAGAAATGTGCAATGCTATATTCTGTGGAGCAGAAATGAGTTGAGTTTTAGTGCTCTGAGGAAGGGAAAATTGTAATATATTTTACATGCATATAAAATATTTCTTGAAATTAGACTGAATTTCAGTTGGAGGGATTGGTTTTCCCTTCTTTTGTAGAAAAGACATCCCCCCTACTGGTAAAATTATCATTTCCTTGGTACCAGAGGAATGTGGGATTCCCTTTTTCTAACATTGGAAAATTAGGGTCTGTGCTAGCCGTTTTATTCATAATAGATGCTATTTGTGTGTGTATGCACACACATAAATACTAGTGGAATACAATTTAAAATATTGCTCTGTGAAAGTTCTAAAGGAATCAAATTACTGTGTTTAGACATTATAGAATAATCTAATCTCATGTTAATTTATACTGGAAACTCTCTGTCAGAGTTATGGGACTCAGGCATGGTTATTCCTTTATTCAGACACCTTAATGGCAAGATAAGACAATCATTTCACAGGCTGTGAAGAATTGTGAGTGGGGACTTACAGAAAACCAAAACCTCACACTCAAATCTATAGAGGACAGTATAGATGTAGCGGTAAAACTTGCTTGATAATATGAATGATTTAAAATGTAAGAGCAATATCAAGAGTCTGAAACAAGAATACATTCATGGAAATAATGAATTGTTACAGGAAAGTGATGCTGAGGCTTTTTGGACAAGATAAACCATTGTCTCTAAAAAATAGCTATGAAGAACTTTCATTTTTTATTTTGTTAATTTCAGATTAGTATGGGAGTACAAACATTTAGGATACACTGTTTTCATTTCTAAGGTAAAATTCAAGTTGTAGTTGATCCCTTCCCCTAGGGGACGTGCTGAACACCTCACATTGCAAAAAACTTTTTAGAGAAGGCAGGGCTAATCCAGACTGGGAAAACACCGAGTCTTGCCCTAGATGTAGAATGAGAAAACTACCTCATTCAAGAACAACAATTTTATAAAAATACAGAAATGGGGAGAGAGCTACAGGTTGCATGGAAGGCACCTTGTGTGGCTGCCTTGATTGACTGGAATTTCAATGAAATGTAAGAAGAAAATAAAGTCAAAGAATAAAGCTGATAACAGATTTTAGCATATTGGAAATGCCAAGACACATAGCCTGGACCTAATCTTCCTAATAATAAAGAAGGAATGAACAATGTTGGACAGGATTACACCAAGTTAAAACAGCATTGTCCAGGGACATATGTGACATTGTACAGGATGGAAGGAAGGTAGTTCTATATGCAGATAAACAGATTCCTGAAGAAGGATCTGGATAAAGGGCTCTGAGCCAACTGGAACACCATAAATGCTAATACAAAGGGATAACTGGATAAAAGTAGAATTAAGACACACTGGTCTCTGAGTCTCTAGGGAGCAGAGTGTCACCAGCTGACTAGCACAGGAGTGAGCCAAGGACAGAATCCAGCTTGCATCAACAAATACTCCTGAAATGTTGAGAATCAATGAATACAAAATATCTATTTGCCAGTACAATTGCCAACGTTAAAAAGATGAGAGAGGAGAAATGATCGAAGGTGGGGGGATTTGCGAGGGGAGTCTAGTGAGTGATGAAGTCAAATTTAGTTTGAGTCCAAAGAAAACCAAAAGAAAAGTAGCTGGCGAAGAACTCTAATCATGCATTTCATGACATCTTGGAATGGGTTGAATGGAAGGGACAAGAGAAAGTATCTTGTGCTTTCCAATTCAGCTTGTATTAAAATTAAAGTCTGAAGGTAAACTTTTCATCACTTTTTGCTCATTTTTGTGGCACTTTGTTTCAGTATAAAATATTTTTTGGGTCCCTTCACTCTAAACAGATAGCTGATCTTTGTCGTTTCTTTACTTCGGGGGATTTTTGCAGAAAGTAGATAAACTACGGGAAGTAGACTCCTTTTAAAATTACTGAAGGTATGATTTGGTGGTTCTGTGGGGGCAGGAGAGAGGTATATGCCTTTGAGAAGTAGAAAATTTGGGGATTTTTCTGTGACTCGAGGGAGCAAAAATCCATAAGTTACATAGCCCCCCAAAATTCAATAAGTAGTAGGCTCCCAGATTGCCAACTTTCTTAAAACTACTAAAAGGGAGCAGCACTGAGCATTCTGCTTGTTTGTCAGGTCTCTCTGCCGCAGCTGGTGTCAGCTATTGGCATGTGACCAGAGAGATTTCTGACCTTTGAACCACTGTGTCGGGGAGCCCCAAGAATAACTGAGATCGAATCTTTCATCAGTCTTGCAGGCTAGAAATTTAGTTTTGAAATTAGTTTAATTAAATACAAAATAGAAATACAGTTACTTCTCCCTTTTTAAAAAATAGGTGATGTCTCACTGTCACCCAGGCTGATGTGCAGTGGCAATTATAACTCATTGCAGTCCAGCCCCTGGGCTCAAGGGATCCTCCTGCTTCTGCTTTCCAAGTAGCAGGGACTATAGGCATGTGCCACCCCGCAGGATCTGGTATTTCTTGTAGTGTGATTTGTCAATGAAAATTGGCAAGCTGGATAATTAAAGAACCAAAGAGTAGTATTGATATTTTTAGTTCTTTATTTCACCCCTCCATAGTCAGGTATGGACTTCTCCCATTTTCTTTCAGTTTTCGAGTTTGTGTTTCAATACTCTGCTATATTAAGAGCCGAGTTGGGGCATAGTTCACAAGTATTCACTTAGCAGGGTGTCAACATGTTTGATGTGAATTAGGTTATGTCAAGTCCCATGATTCTCTCACATCATGAATAAAGTGGTGGAATTATGTAAACTAATTTCCCACAAGAAGTTCTTGTTCAAGTTCTGAGTAGCACGGTCTTAGAGACGAATAGTTGAGCATTTGCATTTCTGGTTTTGAATCTCAAGTCACATGAGGTGGAAGGCAACAACAATTTTCATAATGAAATATCACTTCTAACCTTAGGCAAAATTATTTGATATTTTCCTCTTCCAAATAATTCTTGAACACTTACATTTAAAAGGCTAATTATCAAGTACAATGTAGGGACATACAGCGTACCTCCCGGTGAAGGACTCAACTGCAACTTGGACTTTACCTAACAAATGCAAACAATGTAACCTAATTTTATGTACTTATATTAATGTGAAATAAAAAATTAATAAACGTTTGTATTGTTTAGGCTAGGCCATCTCAAATCCTTTTTAAAGGTAATTATATAAACTATGAATTCTACAGCATTAACAAAACCATAGAAGATGGTACTTTTCCTTTATATAAATACTCTTATCATTCATTTTCTTTATTCTTAAATACAAGAAAGCCTCATGGAATCAGTATCTCTGTTTTATAAATTGCTCACTCCCTTTCTCAATTATTCTATAGTATTACTAAATGACTAACAAAATTTCTATGACATTATAATTGAAACTGCACTGAAAAAATTTGCATATGTCATGTTGTGTGAAGAGATGTTGAAATCTTGCCATAAGTGGTCAAGCCTGAAAAACTGTTATTATTTCTTGTTATTAATGGTTAAGTGATCTGCATTTTTTATAAATTCAGTAAGCCTCACAACTTGTCAACATTTGCTATGTACTTTTACTTTTCCCCAAATTATTTTTGACATTTTGCTTTCCATTTAACAAGTAAGTAGCTCTCATTTTTGGAGATGTTACTTAATAGATACCATATGTACAATGCCATAAATAAACAACATTTACTATAAAATGCAAATATTGTTGCTATAGTCCTATGTAATGCAAATAAACTATTTTTGAAGCAATTATCTGTACTTGCCAAAACCCAAAGGAGGCCATCATGCCTCAGGTGGGGATTTAACGCAAACTTAAATTTGTACTAATCTTCTTTTGAGGAAGGAAGCATTAGCAAATGCTCTATGGCAGCTGCTCATTTTACTATTTGCCAAATGCTACCAACAGGAGGGAATACTTAGGAGACCAATTTCAATTAACACTTTTGGTAAGTTAGTGAAAGTATAAACACATAGGAGGTTAAAAATAATTGAAAAGAACATACATACAATTCTTTGTTGGAGCTACACATTTCTTTTTAGAATTTTCCTGATAGCTCCAACTCTAGAAATTCTATTCAAGCCCATAATCTCAACACGATTGCCTACACTGGCAGTTTACCAGTATAACAATTAAAGAATCTTCTTAGCTTTATGGGGTGGAGGATTTTAAACAAAATGCAGTTACTTTTCCTGAAGAAGCTGAAGTACACCTCTTGAGACTTACACAAAAAAGGAGTGACTCCAGATTATTAGTTCAAAAAGAAGCACAGAAGGAAAGCTATTATATGACCCAGTTTAGTATGGGAAAGGAACAAAAACAACACCATCTTGCAAAGACCAACACCATCTTAGGAAACTGTTTTGGCAGTTTCAATCCCAAACACAGTTTCGACTCCAAACAAAGAGATAAGTTTCACTTTCTCGGAAATCAGGCGATTCTCCCCTTAGCCTATCCACAGTCTGTCGGGTTATCAAATAGGCATCACCCTGCAGCCTACCAAGGATGCTAGAGACTAATCCCTCCTGTCCCCAGAAGCCTATAAAAAGTTCCCCCTCCCCTAGAACGGGGCCTTCAGCTTGATCTCGCTGCACAGAGATTCTAGAGGTCCAAGTATGCACACGTGAATAAAGCTGCCCTCTTGCTTTTGCATTGGAAGATTGGCTTCTTGGTTGTCTCTAGGAACTCAAGACTGGACATAACATTTGTGCATTGGCCAGGAATCCTGAGACCCCCAAGGACCCACTCTGGAGGGCTACGAGGGTAAGTGTCCCGGTGCCAGACCGTGTTTGTGTCTGTGTACTTGAGTGGGCCCTAGAGAATTTGGGAGCCGGGAAAAGGCCTAGCTGGACGCTCTGGAAGGCCCTCGGCTGGGAGGTTTGGAAGATGTTCCCCCTCCCCTGGGAGACTGGGACATGGAATCCCCAGTCGAAGAAAGGGGTCACGTGGAATTGATCCCTTTAGTGGTTTTGAACGAACAAGGTGGGTCGCTTCCACTGGTCAGCATTTTGCTGTTGTCCGGTTTCAGGTTTGTTTTAGGTCCATTGGTTTTGGTCGTGTTGTTTTAATGGAGTTTTGTGTTTTGTGTTGTTGGTAGTGTTTGAACAGATTTGGGAGCAGGGCAACATGGGACAGACGCAGACTACTCCCCTTAACCTAACTTTAGACCATTTTCAGGACTTCAAAAATCAGGCGGCCACTATGGGTTCCAAATTAAAAAAAGTAAACTTGATGTTTTTTGCAGGAATGAGTGGCCCACCTTCAATGTAGGGTGGCACCCAGAAGGAACTTTCCACCTTCCGGTTATTTACCAAGTCAAAGATATTGTTTTACAGGTCTGGCATGGGACATCCTGACCAGATCCCTTATTTTACAGCTTGGCAAGACTTGGTTGAGAGCCCACCAGCATGGTTAAAGACTATCATACCACCGACTCTTCAAGATAGTCCCCAGACAGTACTTGCCCTCAAGGAAAAATCTCCTCAGCCCAAGGAACCCCCTAAACCCACTGCCCCTTTATACCTAGTCCTCCAAGGAGGAACGGACACAGAAACTCTGTTCCCACCACCCTATCCCCATCCCCCTTTGACTTCTCGTGTGTTCTGCAGGACAATGAAGCTGCTCCAGGACCAAGTATACGGGTGGGGAGCCCCACACACACTTGCCAGAGAACACAGCAAGAACAACTGGGAGCACCTGCAGCAGATACCACGATGTTCCCATTGTGGGCTGTGAGCCCCCTCCCCATGAAGACGGAAAGCATCCTTTGGACTGTTGCCTTTTGCCACTAGTGACCTCTGTAACTGGAAAATGCAGAACCCCGCATTTTCTGATAAACCAGTTGCCCTTATTAACCTTTTAGATTACATCTTGATCACCAACCAGCCCACCTGGGATGACTGCCAGCAGTTGCTACAGGTCCTCTTTACCACTGAAGAGCGTGGCCACATTTTAGTGGAAGCCAGGAAGGCTGTCCCATAGGAGGATGGGAATCCTACCACTAACCAGGCCCTCATTAATGTTACTTTCCCTTTGACTCATCCCACCTGAGACTTCAATATGGCAGAAGGTAAGCAGAGGCTCCGGGTCTACTGCCAGACTCTGATAGGGGGGCTCTGAAAAGCAGCTCGAAAGCCAACTAATTTGGCCAAGGTAAGAAATGTGGTGCAGGAGAAATCAGAGTCCCCTGCCATGTTTCTAGAGAGGATTATAGAGGCATTTCATACCTATATGCCCTTAGACCCTGAGGCAGAAGACAATAAGCCAGGTGTAATTATGGCTTTTGTCAATCAGTCTGCCCCAGACATTAAGTGGAAGTTTCAGAAGATAGACAGACTCAGTGACAAATCGTTACAAGACCTACTTGCTGTGACAGAAAAAGTGTACAACAACAGGGAAACCCCAGAAGAAAAACAGTCACAGGCAGCAAGAAAACAGACCCAAGAGTTAGCCAAGATCCTCCTCGCTCCACAGCCAACACACCAGAAAAAAGAGCACAGCGCCTTCACCGACTAGCAATGGGAGGAGGTGAGGAGCCTTACCCAGGAACAGAACCTAGGTCTAGGCTGCACAGAGACCAATGTGCCCACTGAAAAGAAATTGGCCACTAGGCCTGAGAGTGCCCTAACCGACATGGGACTGCCCCTCCTCGGAAAGGATGTACCCAAATACTAGAGTTAGGTGAGTTAAGTGACTAGGGGGCTCAGGGCTTGAATCCCCTCCCCAAGCCCCAGATAACTCTTAAGGTTAAGGGGACCCCTATTGAGTTCCTAGTGGATACAGGAGCTCAGCACTCGGTGTTAACCAAGACCCTCGGAGCATTAGACACTCGCAAGTCATGGGTACATGGGGCCACCGGTATTAAGTAGTACTTTTGGACTACCCGAAGAACAGTGGACCTAAGTGTGGGCCAGGTATCCCACATGTTTATGGTCATACGGGATTGCCCATATCCCCTTGTAAGGAGAGACCTCCTGACTAAAATAGGGGCCCAGATTACCTTTGAGAAAACCGGCCCATGAATAACAGACAGGCAAGGCCACCCTATCCAAGTGCTAACTTTACACTTAGAGGACAAATACCGACTCCACCAGTTTCCCCAACCAGGCCCCTTGACACTGGACATGTCTGAATGGCTAAAGGAGTTTCCCACCACCTAGGCAGAGACTGGGGAAGTAGGGTTCACAGCCCATCGATTACCTATATTCGTGGAACTTAAGCTGATGGCTGAACCCGTGCAGGTGCGACAGTACCCCATGCCTCAGGAAGCAAAGAATAGAATCCTCCCCCACATCCACTGACTCCAGGAGGCAGGAATCCTGGTGCCCTGCCAGTCAGCCTAGAATACTCCCATTACCAGTAAAGAAACCACTGACCAATGACTACTGCCCCATGTAAGATTTACGGGAAGTCAACGAGCAGGTCATAGACATTCACCCAATGGTCCGTATACCCTGCTAAGTTCATTAGCCCAATCTGTATACCCTGCTAAGTTCGTTAGCCCCAACTCAAACGTGGTATACAGTACTTGATCTCAAAGATGCCTTTTTCAGTCTTCCCTTGGTGCCCTAGAGCCAGGCCATGTTTGTCTTTGAATGGAGCAATCCAGAACAAAGAATCCACAGACAGTTAATCTGGACTTGGCTACCCCAAAGGTTCAAAAATTTCCCCACCATATTTGATGAGGCACTCCACGAAGACCTAAGCAGTTCCGAACAACTCACCCAGACCTAACCTTTCTTCAGTATGTAGATGACATCTTAATAGCAGCTAAGAATAAAGCTCATTGCCGAGAAAGAACACAAAACCTCCTAACTGCCTTAAGAGCTCTAGGCTATAGAGCCTCAGCAAAGAAAGCTCAGATCTGCCAACAAATTATAAGTTATCTAAGGTACATACTAAAAGATGGCCAATGGTGGCTGTCACAAGCTAAAAAAGAAACAGTCCTAAAAATCCCTGTTCCCACTTCACCCCAGGGAGTTAGAGAATTCCTTGGATTTGTGAGGTTCTGCAGGCTCTAGGTCCCAAGGTTCGCAGAAATAGCCAAACCACCATATAAGACAACTAAAGAAGGCCAGCCTTTCCACCAGACAGAAAAAAGAGATAAAGCTTTCAAAGCACTTAAAGTTGCTTTACTTTCCTCCCCAGTGCTTGGGCTCCCAGATGTAACCAAACCTTTCCAATTATATGTAGATGAACATAAAGGAATAGCCAAAAAGGTGTTAACCCAAACGCTTAAGCCTTGGAATAGGCTGGTGGCCTATCTGTCCAAAAAGCTTGATCCAGTGGCATCCAGATGGCCCCCGTGCTTGTGCATTATTGCTGCTACCGCTTTCCTCACCAAAGATGCAGACAAACTCACTTTAGGACAAGAATTGTTAATTACAAGCCCCCATGCCATAGAAAGAGTCTTAAAGCAGCCACCTGTCCGTTAGATAAGTAACACCCGACTCACTCATTATCAGAGCCTCCTATTGAATCCTCCCAAAATTCAGTTTCTACCCAAGGCAGCACTCAGCCCTGCCACCCTCCTGCCAGACCCTATAGACACGCCACTCCACGAGTGCGCTGAATTCTTGGCTCAAGTACATTGTATACACCAAGATCTTATAGATCAGCCTCTACCAGATGCAGAAGTGACCTGGTACACAGACAGTAGCAGCTTCATCAGAAATGAATGCAGGTATGCGGGAGCCGCGGTAGTAACTGAAACTAACATTATATAGGCAGAACCGCTTCCAGCCGGTACCTCAGCTCAAAGAGCTGAACTGATAGCCCTTACTAAAGCTCTAACTAACATTATATAGGCAGAACCACTTCCAGCTGGTACCTCAGCTCAAAGAGCCAAACTGATAGCCCTTACTAAAGCAAAGGGCTAAAGCTTAACATATACACAGACAGCCAGTATGCTTTTGCAACAACACATGTTCATAAGGCCATTTACCAAAAATGAGGACTCCTTACCTCAGAAAGAAAGACTATTAAAAACAAATAAAAAAAATACTGGACCTTCTGGCAGCAATCTGGCTTCCCCTAAAGTTAGCCATAATCCACTGCCCGGGACATCAACCAACGGACAGACTCTCCAGTGGCCAGAGCAACAGACATGCCGACCAAGTAACAAAGCAGGTCACCACACAGCAGAACTTGAGCTCTTGCTTAACGTACCAGACCCAGGGCCACCATACATGCCAGAAAAACCAAATTATACACCTGAAGACCTCAAATGGCTCCAGCAAATTCCCGAAGCTCACTGCCTACCATGCTACAATGGATAGTGGTGCGCTTATGATGGGAAATTTCTCCTCCCTACTAAACTAAGAACTGAACTCCTTCAACACATGCATCAAACCACCCACGTGGGCACCCGTAAAGTGAAAGACCTTATTAGACATGCTAAAATCAAGATTAAAAACCAAAATGCTAAAATTGATAATATTGTTGCCTCTTGTAAAGTATGTCGCCTGACTAACAGCGCACCCCAGTCCCACAACCCAGGATTGTAGGAACATAGGACAAAACCAGGTGTGTATTAGGAAATAGACTTCACTGAAATCAAACCAGGCAGATACGGATACAAACACTTGTTAGTATTCACAGACACGTTTTCAAGATAAATAAAAGCCTTTCCCACTAAATGTGAAACTGCTCAAACAGTAGCAAAAAAATTAATAGAAGATCTTTTACCTAGATTTAGACTCCCAAACAGCATAAGGTCTGACAATGGGCCTGCCTTCACCTCTCCAATAGTGCAAAGCTTATCTAAAGCACTTAAGGTCAATTAGAAACTTCATTGTGCCTATATACCCCAAAGTTCAGGTCAGGTAGAATGAATAAACCGAACTCTAAAAGAGACCCTTACCAAATTAACCCTTAAGACTGGCAGAGACTAAGTGTCTCTCCTCCCCTTTGCCTTATATAGAGTAAAAAATTCCCCCTATGTAATTGGTAAAACCCTATTTGAAATTATATATAAAAAGCCACCCCCCATTATCCCTAGTTTACGAAAAAAAAGTAATAGTTAATGAAGAAAATGATGCTAATTATGCTTTGTCCTTACGTTGCCACTAGTGAGGACAAAAAAAGGTTAAAAAAAATCATCGCCCTCTACAATACTGGCCCCACCCCTGAACCCCATATGTATCAGCCCGGAGACTAGGTGTACATCAAAAGACACCACCAGGAAACCTTTGAGCCAAAGTAGAAAGGAGCATACACCGTGACCCTCACCACACCCACCGCCCTCAAAGTAGACGGCATCGCCTCCTAGATCCACTACACCCATGCCTGGCTGCCAGACCCCTTCGCCATTAAAGAAGATTGCATGCACTCCACAGGAGAAAATCCAAACAGACAGGAGCAACCCCTTAAAACTCAAACTAAAAAAATCCGCATCCTAAAATCTACAAATTTCTACTCACCCTCTAAGAGTCTTTAGCCAGTCCCACAACCGGTTCACCTCACACTCCCATGCAGATCACCTGAAGGCTAATCAGTGCCATGACAGGGTGAACCATAAATAAGACCCAAAGTGAGCACCCACTGGGGATTTGGTGGCCCTCCCTTAAATTCGACTTATGTGACTTAGCTTCAGGCACCTAGGACCATGATGATGTCCGAACCCTTGTAAGCCCCCCTAGATGCAACAGTCCACCCAAACGAGCTGTTTTACATAACACCTACTTATATGTTTGCCCAAGAACTGATCAACTGACAGACCAAGTAAGACAATGTAAGCGGCCACAAGATTTCTATTACTCAAGCTAGGGCTGTGAGACATCAGGATGGTTTAGCTAGAGTGCCCCAGTCAAGACTGACCTTATTCGAATAGAAAATCCCAAAAAAGTAACTACTAACTGGGGAGATAGGTATGATTTTGATGGTAACAGTCAAAAAGGCCCCTGCATTAGCCAGCGCTGCAACCCTCTACAGTTAAGTTTTATAGAACAAAGCAAAAAAGCTAGTAAGTAGGAAATCAGTAAATCTTAGGGCCTCCAAGTGTATCAATCAGGATATGACAAAAAAGCTAACTTTCCCCCTCCTAAAGTCAGAAGAACCCCTCCATCAACCCATAAAATTAGGACAAAACCCAGTGTTATCTCCTCCTGTACCCCAATCTCAACCGCAACTCCCCATCTGAAACCTTATCCAACCCACCAGCCCAACTCCCAGTGCAAAGCTCCCCCTTCTCCAGCTACCCCTACAGAAAGCCCAGACCCTGTTTAGAACTTGATGACTCAGACTTACTTAGTTATGAATTCTTCCAAACCAGATCTCACAGACTCATGCTGGTTATGCCTAACCATTTAGCCTCCATACCATAAAGGTATTGCCCTACAAGGATTTCTGATAGTAAGTAATGAAGTCAGCACCTACAGATAGCAGCAACGAGGTCCCCATCTCACCTTCCAACCCATATTAAGGCAAAAGACATGCATAAGCCACTCAAGATCCCGACTCCAACGCCTGTGTAACAAAACTATCTCATAAAATAAAACTGGGTATCTTATACCTCCTACAAATACATGGTAGGCATGCTCTACAAGATTAGCCCCGTGTGTACACGGTGCAGCACTTAACCTTACCAAAAATTTCTGTGTCCTAATCCAATTAATACCTCGATTAATGTACTATACAAGAGACAGCATATACCAAAAAATAAAAAATGCCCACCTGAAACTTAAACAGGATCCAATTTCAGCCATTACACTAGCAGTAATAATGAGCCTAAGAGTTGCAAAGGCAGGCACCGGTATATCTTCACTAATCATACAAGACAAAAGTTATAGAGCTCTCAAAGCTACAGTTGACTTAGATATAGAAAATATAGAACTATTTCTCATCTTCAAGAATCACTCACTTCCCTGTCTGAAATAGTGCTCCAAAACCACTGAAGTTTAGACCTATTATTCCTGCAACAAAGTAGTCTTTATGTAGCACTAAGAAAAGAATGCTGATTTTATGTAAATCATTCTGGCATAGTAAAAGAGTCCATGGCCTTAGTCAGAAAAAGACTACAACACCAGCAAAATGAGCAAAAACAATCTCAAAACTAGTATGAAACCCCTGTTTAATTGGTCCCCCTAGTTAACAACTTTAATTTCAGCCCTGGCAGGACCCATACTCCTGCTCTTATTAATATTGACCTTAAGTCCCTGCATTATAAATAGACTACTCTTTTTCATCAAAAAATGCGTAAGTACTACTAGTCCTTAAAAGCCAATACCAGCCCTTAGCTTTAAAAAAAGAGAACTAAACCCCACAAAGACAAGACCAGTTTAACCTTACCTGACCTCTCCTGGTTCGCTCCGCTAATGGCACATTCTGCTTCTATAAACTGCTTGCTTGGTAGCTCTTATTCAGTATTCTGAGCCCAAGATTGAGCTCAGCTTAGTTCCTGCTCAAGGGGGGAATGAAAGGAACAAAAACAACACCATCTTGTAAAGACCAACGCCATCTTAGAAAACTGTTTTCGCAGTTTCAATCCCAAAACACAGTTTCGACTCCAAACAAAGAGGTAAGTTTCACTTTCTCAGAAATCAGGGGATTCTCCCCTTAGCGTATCCACAGGTTGTCAGCTTATCAAATAGGCGTCACCCTGCAGCCTACCAAGGATGCTAGAGACTAACCCCACCTGTCCCCAGAAGTCTGTAAAAAGTTCCCCCTCCCCTAGAACGGGGCCTTCAGCTTGATCTCGCTGCATGGAGATTCTAGAGGTCCAAGCACATGTGCTTGAATAAAGCTGCCCTCTTGCTTTTGCATTGGAAGGTTGGCCCCTTGGTTGTCTCTAGGAATTCAAGACTAGGCATAACATATGGAAGAATCCTGGATGTGAACAAGGAAAGGAAGACTAGGGAAGGGAGATTGTAAAGAGAGCACGGGAAAGGGCTTACTCACAGTTATAGAAGCCAGAATTAGCAAACTGTGTAAAGAGGGTGTGAAGAGATTGGCATTATCAATCTACCAAGAGGCTAGTACTACTTAGAGGAGACTAACATTAAAACTATTTTCCATACAACACTCGAAAAGAATGTTTTTGTTGTTGTAGCTGCATTTCTACAGCATTTATTATGAGATTTTTAGCAAAATATTGGTTTGTGGAGTTTATCCCCTAGATATTTTATGATTTCTGTTTAATTTATGTATTCTTCATTGGTAACAGACACTAAGCACCAGCATGTAGCAGGCACTGCACAAGGCTCTCAGGATACTCCTGAAGGTTTGGTTTGTCAGCATTTTGACATCTCGTGATTTAATTATTAAGAATGCATTTCATTGTTGTAATGTTCTGTTTGTTTGTATTATTTGGTCCTATGACCTTGGCATATATGTAAGTGAATTTTAGGAAGGGGGAGTGATTTTTCACATCTAAGGAGTTATACTGAGAATAATATAACGATGAGTGTCTCAGTGAGTTCAGACTGCTTAACAAAATAGCACAGGCTGGGTGGTTTAAACAATAGAAATTGATTTTCTCAGACATCTGGAGACTGACAGCAGATCAGGAAGGTGGATTGTCAGTTCCAGTGAGGGCTCTCTTTTTGTCTTGCCAATACTACCTTCTCACTGTTTCCTCACATGTCAGAGAAAGCCAGAGAGCCAGTAAGAATTAAAAGGTTAAAATTAAAGGCTCCTTTATACTTCTCTTTAATCATATCACCTTGTCTATTTGAGATAGACAACCATATAACTTTGGCTATTTAAAAAAAAATTTCATCATTGCATTTTTGTGTATCTCTTTGGTCTAGGTTTTAATATTTACTACTTATTTATGTATCTCTAAACAATATTTAATATTGTGACAAACAAACACACATAAATCTCAGGGAATCTTGAAAACAGTAAAAAAAAATTAAGGAATGAATTGTGATATATGAATATATACATATTTTTAACTCTTTCATAATATTCTATTACATGGATATGTCATTATCCATTCCCTATTTGAAGGACATTTAGGTTGGTTCTATTTCCTTATGCACATATTAAAGAATTTTCCTCAGGGAGTCTTCCCTAAGTTAGGACTAGAAATCTTGGTCCTGAGGGTTTAAGAAGCCTTCAAGATTACTAACTAATTAATGTACCAAATTATGTTCCTGCTAAGTTCTATTTTCTCACATCCTTTACAACACATAGTGCTAAAAGAATTAAAAACTTTGCTACTCTGAAAGGTAGGTATGATTTGATTATCTCATTTTAAATTTTATTGCCCTAATTAGAAATGTACCAAGCACACTTTCATATGATATTGGTCATTTACATTTTTTAAAAATTGCTTTTTAATATTATTTATCCATTTTCTATTGGATTATTTGTTCATGTGTCAAAATATAATCTGTAGAAATTATTTCTATAGTATTTTAAATAATACTTTGTCAACCATGTGCATTGAAAATGTCTTCCAAAACTCCTGTTCCCACTCCTTTCCAAAGATCCTAATTTCAACATCAAATAATTATTTGTCCTATTTTTAAAATGTTTACTAATTGAATAAAAATGCTGAAGTTAACTTTAAATTGTGTGCAGTTGATTTATGTTGTTCCCTATAGCTATAGTTTGTTTTTACTGCTGTTTGATTCTATTACATACACATACTACATTTTGTTTATTCATCTTGCTCTGATTGGGCATTTGATTTATCTCTAGAAGTTTATTTTTTAAAAAATATTGTGATAAATCTTCCTGTTTTCTACTCAACTGCTTATTGGGCAGCCTATCTTTGTCATTAAATTGTAGGCATCCTTTACATCATCTTTTATGTAGCCCTTTGTCACATTTTGGAGTGGCGTAGCTTCTCTTACTAAATTACTTGCCATTTTAATTCTCTGAATTGTATTTTGATGAACAAAGTTCTCAATGTTAATGCAGTCTATTTTTTAAATATTTACTCTAGACTGTGTTAAAGAAAGTTTTCTTTTCTCTTTTTTTTTTTTGAAAGAGTCTAACTTTGCTGCCCTCTGTGGAGTACTGTCACGTCATAGCTCACAGCAAGCTCAAACTCTTGGGCTCAAGCTATTCTCTTGCTTCAGCCTCCCAAGCAGCTGGGACTACAGGCACCTGCCACAACGTCCAGCTACTTTTAGAGGTGGAGTCTTGCTTTGGCTCAGGCTGGCCTCAAACTTGTGAGCTCAGGCAATCCACCTGCCTTGGCCTCCCAGAGTGCTAGGATTTCAGGTGTGAGCCACCGAGCCTGGCCTATAAAGAAAGTTTTCTTAAATGAAGATCATGAAGATATTTCCCTATATTATCTATACAAACTTTAGTATTGTACCTTTCACATTTAGGTTGGCAATCTACCTGGAATTGATTTGATTTTCGAATTATGGTATGAAATAGGAGCCAGTTGTCTTTTTTTCTTATTTTATTACTGTTGTTTTAAACATAAATATAAAATTGACCCAATATGATTTATTGAAAAGAGTATTATGACTCCTGTCATTGTCCAATAGGCTCATATCCAAAGTGGTCATAGTGATAGGGATGTGCTCAGGAATGTGGGCTTCACTCACCAAGGCTGATTTAGCGATAGCCACTGCAGAGTGCCCAATCTGCCAGCAGCAAAGACCAGCACTGAGACCCTCATATGGCACCATTGATGGATCATCATTGAGCCACTTGGTGGCAGGTTGATTAGCGTGGTCTCCTTCCATCTTGAAAGAGAAAGTAGATTTTTTGTTGTTGAAATAAACACTCCAGATACGGATTTGCCTTCTCTGCATATGATACTTCTGCCAAAACTTCCATTCATGGACTTACAGAATGTCTTATCCACCATCAGGGTATTCCACACAGCATTCTGAGGAAAGAACTCACTGTATAGCAAATGAAGAGTGGCAACATGACCATGTATAAGGTATTCACTGATCTTACCGTGTTCTCTGCCTTCCTAAAGACACCAGTTTGATAGAACTTGGGAGTGGCTTTTAGAAGACTCAGTTATAGTGCCAGCTAGGTTACCTTGCAGGGCTGAGGCAAAATTTTCCAGGACCCTGTATATGCCTCATACCCAACTCTGTCTCCCTTAGCCAGGATTCATGGTTTCAAAGAATCAAGGGGAAGAAATGGAAGTAGCACTAATCACTATTATTCCTGGTAATTTACAAGCAATATTTTCCCTTCCTTTGCCCTTAAACTTATAATCTGCTGGTCTAGAGGTCTTTGTTCTAAAGAGAAGGTTTTGTCCACCGTGAGACATAGGTGATTCCATTGAAATGGAGGTTACTGCTGCCACTCTCACTTTGGGCTCTGTGTGCCTCTGAATCAACAGCAGAGAAGGAAGTCACTATACTGACTGTGGTAATTAATCAATATTTCCAAGGGGAAACTGAATCCTACCATATAATATTGGTATGGTAAAAGAGAGTATATCCAGAATACAGGAGATCCTTCAGGGCATTTCTGAGTACTAACATGCCCTGTGATTAAAGTCAAGGGAAAACTACCACAATCCAATTCAAGCAGAACTACTAATGGTCAAGATGCTTCTGAAAGGAAGGTTTGGGTCACCCCACCAGGTCCTCACTGAAGTCAACACCACCAACTGGCCAGGTGAGGTGTTTTCTGAGGGTAAAGAAAAAAGGAAAGGATAGGTATCTATAAATACCAGCTATATCCATGAGAACAGTTGCAGAAATGAGGATAGTAATTGTCACAAGTATTTATTCCTTATTTTGTGATGAATATGTTTGTGTGTTCATAGTATTTTGCCTTCTTTCATCTCCTTTCCATATAACCTAAGATGTACTAATGTCATAGCATAGCATTGAAGTTTTGTTAACTTTATATCATAGTATTTAAGTCAGAGGATATCAAAGAGATGAGTGATTATCATCCAATGACTTTGCATTCTTTTTTGGTAAAAGGGTTAAGGTATTTTTGGTTGTAAGCAGAACAGTTGTCTCACATTAAGCAAAAGTATGACTTAGTTATTGTTTTTAGAGATTAACATGGTTTAAGGAGGTATATGAGTTCCAAGTTGACAATGAGTGGACTGTCATGGTTAATTTTATATGTCAACATAACTAAGCTACAGTAACTAGCTAGTCAAATATCAGTCAAACTGTTGTCTTAGAACGAATTTTAAAAGTGATTTAAATGACCTTCCGTGAGGTAAACGGCATCCAATCACAAAGGCCTTACAAGCAAAGACAGGCTTCCTGAAGAAGAAGCAATTTTGACTAAAAGATCGCAGTATAGAAACTCTGCCTGACAGCTTACCCTGCAGATTTCAAACCCAAAAATACATTAACTCTTACCTGACTTTCTAGCATACTGGCCTACCTTGCAGATTTCAGATTTGCCAGCCCTCACAATTGTGTGATCTGTTTCATTAAAATCAATCTCTACTATTTCTGTGAAGATCTCTGACTAATACAACTTTATACCCAGCAATACCCCTGTATTGATTCTAATAATTTATTTTGTGGATTATTTTGGATTTTCTGGCTATGAAGAATGACAATCTTCTTTCTTTCTATTTCTTAAATATTTTATTTCCTTTCCTATTTTATTATAATGACTAAAGGATACAATAAAAATGTTGAATAGCAGTGTTGATAACAGGACATTTGCATGAAAATCTTTTAGTATTTTATAATTTTGTATTTTGCTGTGGATTTTTGTAGATACATTTTACTATAGAAGGAAGGTTTTTAAAATTCAGTTTTATAAAGGTTTTTATAAGTAATAAATCTTGATGTTTGACTAATTCTTTTTTCTGCATACAAAAACAAAATCACATTTTAAAAATCCTGTTAATGTGGCTGGATACAGTGGCTCCTGCTTGTAATCCTAACACTATGGGAAGTTGAGGCTGGAGGATTGCTTGAACTTAGGAGTTCAAGACTAGTCTGAGACCCCTCTTCCCCCCAAAACAAAAACAAACAAAAATAAACAAACAAAAAAACCCCAAAACAAAAACCCAACTTGGAGCTGTGGCACATGCCTATAGTCTCAGCTACTTAAAAGACTGGAGCCCAGAAGTCTAAAGTTACAGTGAGCTATTATGACACCACTGTGCTCTACTCAGGGCATGTGGTAAGATTCTGTCTCAACAACAGCAATAAATAAACAGATAAAAATTCTGTTAATATAATTACACTTGAATTTTCAAATGTTGAATTAACTTAGCTTTACTAGAATTATATCATCTTGACTGAAATACTTTACTGTATTTCAAAATTGCTCCTTATGCTTTGCTAGATCTAGTTTGGACATTTTTAAAAAAGAATTTTAGATCTTGGTTGCTGGTCTTGGTTGGGGGCCGTCCTGCACCTAAGGCAGGAAGATAGTGGTCACGAAGAAGACGAAAAGGTCACTGGAGCCTATCAACTTGAGGCTCCAGCTCATTATGAAAAGTGGAAAGTATGTGCTTGGGTACAAGCACACTTTGAAGATGATCAGAGAGGGCAAAGCAAAATTGGCCATCCTTGCCAACAACCACCCAGCTTTGAGGAAAACTGAAATACAGTGCTATGCCTTGTTAGCCAAAACTGGTGTTCTTCACTACAGTAGAAATAATATTGAACTGGGCACAGCATGTGGAAAATACTACAGAGTGTGCACACTGGCCATCACTGATCCAGGTGACTCTGATATCATTAGAAGTGTGACACAACAGACTGGTGAAAAGTAAATCATGTACAGTTTTTCTTTAATAAAACTTGCTCGAGCTTGTTTTAAAAAAAATAAGGAAAATGGTTTATATTATTTTTAAGCCTTACTTTATAGCCCAGGGTGTCATCCGAATTTATAAAATGTTTTGTGTTTATTTTTCAACTTTTCATTGTCTGGCTGTTAATTTTGCCCCATAAAACTAAACTAAAGTGACATATTTAGGTATTTAGAATTGTATCTTTGTAGTCAATCAAATCTTTTATCACTATGAAATGTTCCTTTTTCTCTAATATCTCTGCTTTATATCATACTGTGATGTCATGTCACTTTTGACTACTAGCTTTTTTTTTTTTTGTTTGGTTTTAGCTTTTCATATTCTTCACTTAGGACTTTTAACCATTTTCTTTGCTTTATTTTTTGATGTGTTTCTTGTAACAAGCATAAAAATATTGCTGTTGTTGCTAAATTTAGCCTGAAAATCTTTGACTTTAACAGAGCCTACAATCCATTAAATTTGATTAGAATAAATTATACCAACATTGCTTGCATGTTTCTGTTTAAATCTATATTTTACTACTTGCTTGTGATATTTTTTACATTTCACATATATACTTGTGCTGTACTTTCTACCTTCCCTTTTTTTAAAAATATTTTTTATTAAATCATAGCTGTGTACATTAATTCAATCATGAGGTACAATGTGCTGGTTTCATATACAATCTGAAATATTTTCATCAAACTGGTTTACATAGCCTTCGTGGCATTTCCTTAGTTTTTGTGTTAAACATTTATATTCTGCATTTAGTTAGTTTCACCTGTACCCTTCTAAGATGCACTGTAGGTGTGATCCTGCCAATTACCCTCCCTCCCCCACCCTCCTCCCACCACTCCTCTCCCTTGTCCCTTTCCACATATTCTTGTGCTATAATTGGATTATAGCCTTCATATGAAAGCTATAGATTAGTTTCATAGTAGGGCTGAGTACATTGGATACTTTTTATTCCATTCTTGAGATACTTTGCTAAGAAAAATATGTTCCAGCTCTATCCATGTAAACATGAAAGAGGTAAAGTTTCAATCTTTCTTTAAAGCTGCATAATATTCCATGGTGTACATGTACCACAATTTATTAATCCATTTGTGGGTCTATGGGCATTTGGGCTTCTTCCGTGACTTAGCAATTATGAATTGTGCTGCAATAAACATTCTGATACAAATATCTTTGTTATAATGTGATTTTGGGTCTTCTGGATATATACCTAGTGGAGGAATTATAGGATCAAATGGCAGGTCTATTTTTAGATCTCTAAGTATTCTCAATATGTCTTTCCAAAAAGAACGTATTAATTTGCATTCCCACCAGCAATGTAGAAGTTTTCCCTTTTCTCCACATCCATGCCAACATCTCTGGTTTTGGGATTTTGTGATGTGGGCTAATCTTACTGGGGTTAGATGATATCTCAAAGTAGTTTTGATTTGCATTTCTCTGATGATTAAAGATGATGAGCATTTCTTCATGTGTCTGTAGGCTGTGTGCCTGTCTTCAGAGAAGTTTCTCTTCAGGTCCCTTGCCCACCCTGAGATGGGATCACTTGTTCTTTTCTTGCTAATACATTTGAGTTCTCTGTGAATTCTGGTTATTAAACCTTTGTTGGAGGCATAACCTGCAATAATCTTCTCCCATTCTGAGGGCTGTCTGCTTGCTTTACTTACTGTGTTCTTGGCTGTGCAGAAGCTTTTTAGTTTCATCAGGTCCCACGAGTGTATTTTTGATGCTGCTAAATTGCCTTGGGGGTCCTCTTCATAAATTATTTGCCCAGGCCGATTTCTTTTCTTTCTGCATTATTTTTTCAAGATCTTTAAAGTATGACAATGAAGCTTTAATAGGGATTACATTAATATTGTATATTGCTTTGAGTAGTATGGACATTTTAACAATGTTGATTCTTCCCAGCCATGAGCATGGTATGTTTTTCCATTTGTTAACATTTTCAGCTGTTTCTTTTTTTAAAGTTTTGTAATTCTCTTTATAGAGATCTTTCACATCCTTTGTTAGGTAAACTCCCAAATATTTCATCTTCTTTGGCACTACTGTGAACGGAATAGAGTCCTTGACTGTTTTTTCAGCATGGCTACTGTTGGTATATATAAAGGCTACAGATTTATGAGTGTTGATTCCTAAAATGATTCTTAATATGGATATTTAGAATTAAGTAGAAAGTTAGAAACTCTGTATATTTAATACAGCTGTGTTGTCTTATTACTTTTGAATTTTTGTTTTCCTTCAGAACCTAAAATAACTCGTCCTCCCATAAATGTAAAAATAACAGAGGGATTAAAAGCAGTTCTACCATGTACTACCATGGGCAATCCCAAGCCGTCGGTGTCTTGGATCAAAGGGGATAGCCCCCTTAGGGTAAGTGATTATTTTGTTAATACATCTATATAAAACAAAGTTACACGGTGCATATTGCAAGGGTACATGTCAAATCTATTAAGAGTACAGTATAAATGTCTTAACACAGTAAGTAAGTGAGGTGAAGGCTATGTTAACCAGCTCAATGTAAGCATTCCACATTGTATATAAAATCAGCTCGTTGTACCCATAAATGCATTAGTGTACAAAGTTATGATTTAATAAAAAAATTAAGAGGAAAAAATAAAAATCAATGATGAAAGTTACCAAGTCAACAAGTAAGATAATTAAAAATCAAATAGAAAGTAGAATGAAATAATGAACAGAAATCAATGTCAAATAAAACAGAAAATGATAGAAATAATAAAAAAGCCAAAAGTTAAAAAATATTTATTTACAAATACATTGATTCTTTGTGCACTCAGTTACCCACTTACAAATGTCTAAGTATCACATTTTTCCCATATACCTTTTAACCAAATCTAAATATTTCTGCTTGCCTCCATGCAAACCCGGTGGCATTCCAGTTGGGGCTGGCTAGAGAAAAAAGCAAAGGGAACCAACAATGGTAGGGACGGGAAAGAAGGCGATGCAAAAGCAAATCTAGAGTCTTCGTTATTTGTTAGCTGGTTAAATCTTTTTTTCAATATTAGATCTCTGAGACGTAGGGGAGAAAAAAGATGAAAATCAACTCCAAGCTTTAGAACTGATCGTTTCTTGGAGGAAGAAGAGAAATAGGAATGAGGTTTAAAGAGAAGAAATGAGAATGTTCTGGAGAGAGGTTAGAGCAAGAAAACTCTAGTCTGGTAAACAGACACCTTGGCAAATCCACCCTAGTCACAACAAGTAGTCGAATTAAAAATGTATGGTTCATATGCTTATTTCATACTGCTTTTGTATCTTATTCTCATATTCACTGATAAATTATTACACCACATAATTGTCTCTGTCCATCTCTGTAACAGCCAACAGTGAGATAATAGACTATGTTGACCATCTTACTAAGCCCAGCATTTTCCACAAGGAATACATAGGTGCCAGTATATATCAGCTAAAGTATAAAATTGCTTAGCTTTGTTTTATTTATAATAAACAATGCTAATTTCTAATGATTATCTATATAATTCTCTGGCATTCCTTTTGCTATAAATTCCTGTTGCATTTTCTTCAGTGAAAAACAAAAGTGGTTCTATAGATGTTACTGAACTGGAGATCCAAAAAGAAAATGGATATGTAGCATTTCAATTCCAAAGAGTACTTTTTATCTTATTTGTGGAATTTTTCAAAGGACGCATATATTAATCTATTTTTCTAAAGATACCATATAAGATGCAGAGTAAACAATGCAGTTAAAAGCAATGTATTTATTTATTCATTTTGAGACAGTCTCACTCTGTCACCCTGGGTAGAGTGCTGTGGTGCCCTAGCTGACATCAATCTTAAACTCTTGGGTTCAAGCAATCCTCTTGCCTCAGCCTCCCAAGTTCCTGGGACAACAGTTGTGCCACCACAATGCCCAGCTAATTTTTCTGTTTTTAGTAGAGATGGGCTTTCACTCTTTCTCAGACTGGTCTCCAAGTCCTGAGCTCAAGCAAGCCACCCTTGGCCTCCCAGAGTGTTAGGATTATAGGTGCGAGCCACTGTCCATGGCCAAAAGCAATGCCTTTAATCAAATGGACTTGGATTTGACTTTTAGGAAGTCAAATAAGCCTTCATGTCTTCATGTGATGAAAGAAAATAAAAATAACATATCTCATGGGATCACTGTGAAGGTAATTTTAGTTGGATAATCTTGCACTGCCTCATTCAATAATGTATGTTATATACAATAAGTGCCCAATAAAGATTAAAAATGGTATGTATTTTTGATGATCATAGTGATGATGATAAGTTGTTGAAATACAGCAAACATACCCTTGAAAGAGCCACAGATGTTTGAAAATTGTATCCCTTTCTCTGGTAGGAAAATTCTCGCATTGCAGTTCTTGAATCTGGGAGTTTGAGGATTCATAATGTGCAAAAGGAAGATGCAGGGCAGTACCGATGTGTGGCCAAAAACAGCCTCGGGACAGCGTATTCCAAGCTGGTGAAGCTGGAAGTGGAGGGTAAGGAGCTGCAATCCTTCCTACTACAGTGTCATCAGAGGGCCCTGCATTTTACTGTGAAGGTTGTACCTGGCCTTGAGAAAGAAGAGAGCAGTTAGCCCAATTTCCTCACCTATTTCAGATGTTAGTCCAGAAAGTCAAGACTATGAGAACAGGTTCGGGCATGGTGGGTCACACCTGGAATCCTAGTACTCTGGGAGGCCGAGCAGGTGGATTGCCTGAGACCAGCCTGAGCAAGAGCAAGACCCTGTCTCTAAAAATAGCAGGGCATTATAGAAGGGCCCTGTAGTCTCAGCTACTTGGGAGATTGAAGCAAAAGGATCTCTTGAGCCCAAGAGTTTGAGGTTACTGTAAGCTATGACACCATGCCACTCTACCCAGGGTGACAAAGTGAGAGCCTGTTAAAAAAAAGAAAAGAAAGGAAGAAAGAAAGAAAAGACTGTCAGAAAAGAAAAGAAAAATTGAACCAAGACAGAAGTTTTTACTAGTATTAAAAAACATCATTTTCCATCTTTTCCCCACAATTCTTCCCTCATTTACAAACTTAGGCACAACAATTTTAATCTTTTTCAGCATATAAAATAACTTTTAAAAATATGTGGAAAAGTATTCTGTATTCTGTCAATAGGAGTTAAGAAAATTAAAATACTAAGTCAAAATGTATAATGAAAAATGATCTTAGTTCTATGAGTTACGTTGTCAAAATTTTTTTTAATTATTTTTAAATTCAATGACAACTTGCAATGGTCTTTCACTGAGAAAGCAGAATCCAAATAGGTCTAAGTAGTCTATTCATTTGTTCATCAGTTCTTCTTGACCTAAAAGTATATCATAATTTGCTTAAAATAGGAAGGAGCAGCACACTTGTACTGAGTGGGAAGACCTCTCCCAACTCTTCCTGTTACAAGCCATGGAATTAACTTCTCTCATTTATAAAGTAGGGTTTATTGTATATAATGAAGTTAGGTACTGACAGTGTTTAGCAGAGTGTCTAATCCTTGACATACATTCAACAAATGTTGACTATAAGAATTATCACCTGTTTTTCTGCTTTTCTCTTACCTGATGGATAAAGTATTGAAGTAGCACATCCAGGCACAAATTATGGTTCAATCAGGAAAGACTTCAAGGGTTTTCATATCTTACTGCAATTCCATCCTGCTCTCCCTGGGCCAACATCTATCCTTTCCTGCTTCTTTACCTTCTTACTCACATAGTTTGCTAATATCTCCTTTAAGATGATTTTCATTTCATAGATGGAGCTTCCTTTCACAGCTTTAATGATTTCATGTCCCACCTTCACCTCTGGTTTAGGCAATATTTTAACTATGTCACTGCATCAGTTGTTCATAAAATTTCTATTACCTTCTCATGGAAAAGCATGAGATCAATGAGAACAGTGGCTGTCAGAATATAAAAAGATTATGTTAAAGTACTTTTAGCATAATTATTATAATGTAATATGTGCTAAATTATCAGTGCTAGTTAAAGTTCAGTATGCAACAACCAGTTAGTGTGACTTATTCAGTCAAAGCCAAATAAATACACAAACACACTCAGACACACATTCAGACTCATTGGATATCTGCCTACCTAGATTCAGTGTTTCCATGAACTGTCTGGGGAATGATGCAGAGTCAATGCTATTGATTTGTATAAAATACCACAAAGAGTTAAAAAAAAAAATCTGACCTTCTGATTTAGGCCCCACCTCTCCTCACTCAGACCAGAAACCAGCGTCTATTTAATCTCCACTCTTTCCCGTCTCTTACCCCACCCCAACCTCATTATTCAACCCATTCTAATTCCTACAGATTTTACCAACTACAGAGTCCTTGAATTCACTCTTCCTTCCTTTTAGTCAAACTAGCATTTTGCTCTCCCAACTTCCTTCTCAAACATTTTTCTTCTCTGAATGACAGTCCTGGTCTCCCATGCATCCTCTCTGTCTGGTGCCTTACCATTCTCTCAATTTCTTTTCAGACAGCCCCTCCTGCTCAAAAGCCTCTCTGAAAGGTTGTGTAATGGAATAACTAACACTTTAAAATGTGCCATTGATGCTAAATGCTTGACCTGGATTATTTTGTTTAACCTTCATTAATAGTCTATGGGAACGTTCCTATACTGTGCCATTTCAGGGAACTGAGGAATAGAGAGAACAGTTAATTTACAGAGGCCACACAGATGGCAGTGTTTAAGAAATTGAATAAGGCTGAATACTATGTGTTCTATGAAAGAACAAGAGAGTCCAAGATGACATTGCCAAGTGCAGTATCAGAGCAGAAGTGAAGGAAGGAGCCAGAATTCTGTAAAAGAAGTAGAGCGTTGGAGGTGAAAAAAAGTGACAGTGAGTATGCACAAGTTCTTTCTAATAAATTTGGCAGAAAAAGGGAAGGCGTTAAGAAGGGCAGTAGCTGGAGGCATGTGTGGCGTGTAGGTGGTGTTGCTTTGCAAGATTTCTGTTAAGAAGATTGAAATGTTTGAAAATGTTAAAACATTAATAAGAAGGAATCCAGAGAGAAGGAAAAAAACCTGAACATACAAGAGAGAGGGAACGATCCAAGGCGACGTGGTGCTTGAGCGTGTACTCAGGGGCCCAGGGGAACCACACACTTTATATGGAGGATGACCATGTGTCCCAGTTTCCCCAGGACAGTTCTACTTTACACCTGTTGCCCTGGAATAATTATTAATAGAGTCTCTCTTTTACTTTCAGAAGTATCCAGGCTTCTATGATAAATTATATGGTCACTCCCTCTTACAAAGAAGGGAGAACATCCTTCCTTGTAAGAGGAAGAAAGAAGAGGGAGTTTTTCTGGTGTAAATAAGTGCATCTGTTTGGTGAAGGGAATTTGAGAAAACTCTGTTCTCATGGTATCTATTTCCTCGTAGAAGTAAAAATTAAGACTATCTTTTGAAAATACTTTTGCAAGTGAGCCCAGGGAGGTGATGAGGACCGTGGAAAGATTTTAAAATAGACATCGGATGGAAGAGATGACTCACGAAAGAAACTAAGATTGGAGGCCATGTGAAAGCTTTAGCAGAGAACAGGATGGTGAATATGAACTGGCGTCAATCTGCACGGTCATAGGATTTCCCCCGCTGAGTATTGCTCTGCTGCCCAGGTATAAGCTCAGAAAAAGCAGAAAGCTAAATACAAAGCCAAGACCTAAGTGTTGGAGTTTGCCAGGAAGGAAAATAGGGCAAGGTATTTGAGAATATTGCAAGAGAGAGATTGAAGCAATGAATCATGGACTCTTTATGGACCAACTACAACGAGGATTTAATATCCAAGTACTAAATGTCCCAGGATTTAGACCTTGGATTAAACACTACAACTCCTACAATATGACAGACAACATAATGTATAAATATTCCTACTACAAACTCCCAGAAATGCTGGGTTAGTTGTATCACTCATAAGAATGAAATGTAAATTTCTAGAAGTCAGATAAGAATAGGATTCAAAAAAAAAAAAAAAAACAGAACAGTAATTTCATGAGCTGGTTCCCCATTGTCCTGAAGGTAGTAGGAGAGCTGCCCATCTCTATTACCTAGGAAATTGCTTTGAAGAATGTTAAAGGGGCAGGAGACAAGGTCCTGGGCCCAGGTGAAGTGGAGGTTAGCATTGAGACCCTTGTCTAAAGCTGAGAACCGCACAAGAGGAAAGACGGGCCAGAAAAATTCCATCCCCAGGCACAAAAAGACAATACAAAGCTTGTCTGTCTTTACCTGAATTCTAGTTGTGAGGCAGGAAAAAATAAGTTTTCTTTACGTGAAAATTCACCTCTTAGAATTAGACCTTTCCATAGGACTGATACTGACTTTGAAACTACCAGCACAGACTGGGGATCCCCAGCTGGAGAAACAAACATAAAAATTGATTCTGGGTCAGAAGTTCAACAATAAAAATGTTCAAAAAAGAAGCGCTTACCCAGATTATGTGGGATTTTCATAGATGAAACCACGCTCAGAAAGATGCACCTATGGAAAACGGCCTGCCTGCAGTGTTAGCTGACATCACATGCAAGGGAAAGTCAGCCCAGCAAACAATATAATAGAAACCACAAAATAAATATGCATGAAGTCATTAAAGACGCAAAAGGAGGAATTAAAAAATCAGGAAAGAGAAAGGCAGTTTTGGTAATTAATTATAACTTAAACAAATGCTATGATTGAAATTAAAATTTAGTGGCTGAGTAATGCTATAGTGAACAGAGATAACTCAGCCTTTAGAAGTCAGCTGTTCAGAATTTAGAATTCAGTGCAGAGAAATGGGAAAGAAGGGAAAGATGAAACTGAATTTAAGAAATAGCAAAGGAGATGTGACAGAGAGAGAATAAGGAGATACGAGAGGCAAGCACCAAAACGCGATGGCTGAGAACTTGCCAACAGTGAAGAAAGATTTACATCTTCCAAGTACACCGTGTCCCAGTCGGCAAAATACAAAGCAGATAATGTCCAGAAGCATCATGATGAAACAACAGACACAAAGAGGTGATCTAAAATAATGATGAAAAGACAGACTACTCATGAGGTTCCACAATTAGGATGTCAACAATAGAGAGGGGGCATGAAAAACTATCACTTTCATCTAATAATTTAGTATAGTTATGTGCAGGATTTTTTTAAACAATGAACTTTACTAGGTGTATAGATTCGTCTCAATAATTGAACTACTGACAATTTCCCTCAGGGAATATTTGCACAAGTGTACGTTCGGAATGAATTATTAAAAAGATGCTTATAGGCTTGGCGCCTGTGGCTCAACGGGCTAAGGCGCCAGCCACGTACACCTGAGCTGGCGGGTTCGAATCCAGCCCAGGCCCGCCAAAACAACAATGACGGCTGCAACCAAAAAATGGCCGGGCGTTGTGGCGGGCGCCTGTAGTCCCAGCTACTTGGGAGGCAGAGGCAAGAGCCTCGCTTGAGCCCAGGAATTGGAGGTCGCTGTGAGCTGTGATGCCACGGCACTCTATCGAGGGTGACAGCTTGAGGCTCTGTCTCAAAAAAAAAAAATGCTTATAATTGCAAAAAATTTGAAAGAATTTACATTTACATCCGTAAGAGACTAATTAATATGTGATGAAATTCCACGGAGCCATGAAAAAGTATGAGCTGGATTGGTATATATTAACTTCTAAAAATATCCACTGTATATGTGACTTAGAGCTGTTTCCTATCCCTGGGCTTAAGTTTCTTCATCTCTAAAATCGAGACAAAAGCAGCACCTACCCCTTAGGTTGCTGCGATTATTAAACAGTTAACACTACACTCGTCATTTTTATTATTTGTTTTATTTATTTACTAAGTATTTGCACGGTGGTTACCATGTGCAAGGTATAGTTTTAAGGGATTTAGAAATACCAGTCCCTGCCACAATGCCTGGCTATTTTATTGTTGCAGTTTGGCTGGAGCCAGGTTCGAATCTGCCACCCTCCGTATATGGGGCCGGCACCCTACCCATTGAGCCACAGGCGAGCATAATATTTTAAATCTTTTAGCCAGTTATTTAGAGCAAAGTAGTATTAACTATAAGGATGTAGCAGAAATGTTATTATTTTCTATATTAAGGCTTTTCT
>CAUYRH010061481.1:0-44108 GCA_963574655.1 Perodicticus potto | reverse complement strand
CCAAACTGCAAAACAGAAAAATAGCCGGGCGTTGTGACAGGTACCTGTAGTCCCAGCTACTCGGGAGGCTGAGGCAAGAGAATCGCCTAAGCCCAGGAGTTGGAGGTTGCTGTGAGCTGTGTGACACCACAGCACTCTACCGAGGGTGATAAAGTGAGACTCCGTCTCTACAAAAAAAAAAAAAAAAAGAATCTGAGAGTTCACAGCACTTTTCCCTGTCTCCCTCACCCATCCTTGCCCCCAGGCAGTTCTTTTCATCAATCAGGTTCTAGAAATACTGGCTGAGGGATACTGACTCGCCAATATGGGCTAGCCTGGGAACCTAACTACTGCTGAGAGCACTGCGACTGGTCCAGAGGCTTTCAGCCTTCAGGGTGTGTGAGAGTGACTGAGGTTCTGATTCAGGAGGTCTGGAGTGCAACTAGGCATCTGCACTTACCAAGCACCATGAGGAGTGCTGTTATGAGCAGGCCACAGTCCACACTTTGGACGGCTGTGCTTCCCCAGACCAATAGCCTCCCACCAGGGCATGCCTGCAGCTTTCTGTTTTCCACTGTAAAGCTTTAATATTTCTTTGCTTGCCTGTCTGTCTCCACCAAAATGCAAGTAATCATGCTAGCTCCCTCGCTTCAGCAAGCTCTGAATAGTCTGCACATTGGTTTTCATTTAGTTTCCCAAATCCTATCCCCACCAGGGCCTGGGGTTGCATAGCTAAGTGTCCACAGCTTATCCTGATGATCAGAGCCAAGCAAGCAGCCCCTCTGTGCCCTGAAGACTTAGGGGCAAAACTCTGGGGCCAGACTGACCCAAGGGGAAGTAAATGTCTCGGAGCCATAAAGCATCGTGGAACAGACACCAGAGTCAAACAGACCTGGGCACAGATCCAAGCTCCAGTCACTTTCTAGCTGTGTCGTAGGACCTGAACCCCCAAAGTGGAGTTCCTGCCGAGGCTTCAACATTACCTGGGAGCTGCTGGAAAGTGCAGGACCTTAGGCCCCACCCAGACCTGCTGGAGCAGAATGTGCACTTTCGCAAGATTCCCAGGGGAGCCCTGTGAGCTGGCTGAGGTTGCTCATTAAACATCTCTGAGGCCCGGTTTCCCCATCAGGAAGTAAGGGGACAATGTCTTCCTTAAAAGACACCAAGAAGCCTGACAGACTGGGGCACTGCAGACAGTCAGTGGAGAGGTGGGCTCTTCCTCTCGCCTTCCTCTCTGGGCCCCCAGCTTCCTCCCTGCCTTGCAAGAACAGAAGTCATCTCTTATCCTAGTCCTCTCCCTCTTTCTCTTCATAATGGCAGAACTGAGTTCAAAAGACAGGAAAATGCTTTCAGCAAGAAGGTGCTCTGCCCCAAATCGCCCTGCCTCCAACTCCTAGAGTCAGACGGGGGAGGGGAGCGGACAGCCAGCCTGGTAGGGAAATGGAACACCCTTCCAGGTTTTCTTCTCTGGTGGGAGTGGTGGCTGTGAGGGTGGCAGGTGAGGAGAAAGGCGAAGGAGCTGGAGAACAGGCCTCAGCATAGGGGAACAGCCCCAGCTTCCTGAACAGGGAGGGGCAGGTGCCCAGCCTCTGGAACAAGGGGGTGAGGTTAAGGGGGTGTGTCTCAGGCCCCACCAAGTCCTGAGCACATTCTCTCCTTTCCCAACCACAAGGGCAGCCCACCCAAGACCCGGATTCAGCACCCAGATACTATATCAAGCACTCTCCTTGTGCCTTGTCCTAAGTGCTTCATAAGAATGTCTCACTATTCTCACCAGCACAGTGGTAAGCTGAGTGAAGCTCAGAGAGGCTGACAAAGGAGTCCCAAGGCACAGGCCTCTGCCTCCAACCCCAAAACGCCCCAGGGCTGTGAGAGGAGGCAGCTGGCACCAGGAGCCCACAGGGCCAAAGCCATGGCCACTTTTCAGCACCTCAATTGTTTTATTGTGGGTTGTTTTTTTTTTGTAGAAACAGAGTCTCACTTTATTGCCCTCGGTAGAGTGCTGTGGCATCACACAGCTCACAGCAACCTCCAACTCCTGGGCTTAGGCGATTCTCTTGCCTCAGACTCCCAAGTAGCTGGGACTACAGGCGCCCTCCACAATGTCTGGCTATTTTTCTGTTTTGCAGTTCGGCCGAGGCCGGGTTTGAATCTGCCACCGTCGGTATGTGGGGCTGGCGCCCTACTCGATGAGCCACAGGCGCCACCCTTTATTGAGAGTTTTTTAATTGAGCCATCATTAGAATTATCCGGGAGGAAGGCGAGAGAAAATACAACCACCTGGGCCTCACCCCAGATCAATGGTCTCCATCCAAATCCCTGGGGCAGGGTTCCAGATCCCAGTATTTTTGTATTTCTCAAATATACCAGTTGATTCTGAAGCACACAGAGAGGGGAGAAATATTTACCATCTCAGAAAGTGGAAGGTAATAGAAGAAAGAGAAAACAAGACAAAAGGTGAGGCCTATTGGACGGTGCCTTTGGCTCAAAGGAGTAAGGCACCGGCCCCATATGCAGGAGGTGGCGGGTTCAAACCCAGCCCCGGCCAAAAACTGCAAAAAAAAAAAAAAAGAAAAGAAAAACAAAGGTAAGGCCTATTGAAAACGTTTCCTAAAATCTCAAAAATTCTGCTTGCTGTGAAAGGGAGTCCTGACTTTTCAGTTCACAGGCAAGTCTTTAGTCTGTGCCTCTCCTCTGAAGACAGGCACAGCGATCTTCCTGGCAAAGGCTGCACTCCACCTCCAGAGCGAGTCCCCAGACCCTGCCCAGCCTGCCTCTCAGTACAATCTTCATTTCCCCTGACCGGCTGCCCTAGTATTCCCAACCCAGACTGGGTTCCTAATGTCCTGTCCTCCCTTTCTTTAAAGGTAATGATGTGAAGAAGTCTTTAGAGACCAAACTTCCCTGAGGTACACCCAGAGTACACCCCGGCCACGAAGCCCCAGCCTGGCAGCACCAAGGGTGTGGCCAGCAGAGCCTCCTATTGCCTGGGACTAGATTAAAACCTGAAATAATGAAGGAAAACAGAATGGTGCAAAGATCTTTTCTTTGCTTTCGGATGTTTCCATTTGTTTTCAACACCTCCACCCACAAGGCTGAGTACAGACCCCAGGGGACAGGAAGCTGTGTTTGTAAGAACCAGGCTGGAAGATGATACAGCGCCATTGAGCTTAATTTCTGCCATCAAAATCCCTGCCAGACTCAGTGTTCCTGGGCTCCTACAGTTCTCCAAACTCCTGAAATATTCTGATACATCTTAGGATCTTAATAAGGAAAAAATGCAACTCTTCCAACTAAACAACAAAAAAATTTTTGCTCAGATGACAGACAAATACAATTAATTGAATTGTGCAAAACTTTAAAAATAGTATAGGGGCAGCACCTGTGGCTCAAAGGGGTGGGGCGCCGGCCCCATATGCCAGAGATGGTGGGTTCAAACCCAGCCCCAGCCAAAAACTGTAAAAAAATAAAAATAGTATCAGACTCTTGGGCTCCTCCATTTCAGGATGGCTCCTTGTCTGGCAGACCTTAAACCTGGTTCAGTCAGAATCAAGCAGCCAGAGACTGCAGAGAAGCCCAACTGGGGTCATAGTTAGGTGAGAAGCGGCTCTCACCAGGCTGGAATTACCCAGAGTCACACTTAAGCTGCCTATGAAAAGCCCAAGTCCCTGAACGACTTCTCACCCCACAGGGAGGGGCCAGCCCAGTTACACCTGGCGACACAGGCGAGATGAAGAGTGGCTTTTCCCATCATGGGCAGCCACAGGGTCTGGAAATACATAAGTGAATAGATTCTGAGGCTTCTAGAGCCAGACTCCCCAGGTGATGCTCAGAATAGGGATGCAAAACTGACGTTAGACCTGGGGCAAGAGATAATGAAGAGGGGGCCCCTGGGGTCTGGGAGCATGAGGCTTGGGCCAGTGGGATCTGCCCAGAGTGTGGCTGTGTGGCTGGGCCTCTCAGCTAGGGCTGGGGCTGCCCCTACAGCCTTCGCCTTACCCCACTGAGCATCTGAGGTGAAGACCTGAGCTCTGATTCTTTCTGGTCACAGCATTGTTCACCTGCCACTGCCCCCATCCAAGACAGAACTGCCCCTACTGTGTTCATAACCTGAGCCTCACGTGTCCCGTTCCCATGGCCAGGACCCCATGCTGCTCACCAGAGGCCATCTCTGCTTCCCCAGGTCCCAGGCGGCATTGTGCCCACACACTTCTCAGAGATCCCTCGAGACGTCTGCGTGCTGAGTAGCGCTGCATGCCCTACCAGTTTTCACTTACGGTGTTTCAGGTGTGAAGCACCCTCTAGTCCTCTCCAGAACGAGCCAGAACACCAGCTTCTAGCGGAGGTAATGCCAGTGTCAGGTCACCTTTGCCCTTTGATAAGTTGGTCAGATGTCATCAGAAGGTTCCCATAGGACCAACAGACGCTGCCCTGAAACTTTTGCAGGGCAGAAGCCCGATGTCCTAGAGCTGGTTTTTACACCCCCTTCCACTCAGGCCAATAACGAATGCCCATCTCGGGGCCTCAGGGCCTCAGGAAGGGTGGTGTGGCTGCTCACAGACACCCCCACAGGGGCTGCGCCACGTGGGTCTGCGCTTCCCTTTTTCTTCTTCACCTTCATCTCAGTATCATCTGCAACCAGTTTGCTGCCATCGTGTTTTGTTCTGTCACAAACCTAGTTCTTGGAAAATTCTCTGAAGTTAAAAAACTTACAAGATAATAAAACTTTAGAAAAATAAGTCATTCTTTTATTGCTACTGCAAAATATACGATATACATCTGGAACTCTAAGGGGAAAAGGAGACAAGGAGATGATTCCATCACAAAAATAAAACTAAGTTAAGAAAACAGTAACTGTCCATTTCGGATCTGTCTTTAGTCCAGCTGAAAGGGGCGGGAGGGCCACTTGTCTTGCTGTCAGGGGCCACCCCTGTCGGTGGCCTTGCGGCTGCCTCCCAAGGACTCCACATCTAAGAGTTCCCGGAATGTTCTGAGGACATGCTCCGGCTGGCCAGCAGCCAAGTCCTGCAGGCGGGGGCCCATGTGCTCCTGGAGGCTGCGGGACAGCCGGCACAGCGCCGTGCGGAGGCTCTGGCCCTGCCCAGGCAGGACGCCATTCCCAAGCCTGTTGTTCAGGAAGTACCAGAGGACAGGAAGGGCGTGCCGCTCTACCGCCTGAGGCTTCCGGGGGTAAACTGAGGCCACCAGCACTGTTGGGCAGAAAAGAGGGAGAGTCACTTGTGCCAGGCGCCCTCTCCCCCTCCTCCCACCCCCTTTGGGACACCAACTCTGTCTCCCAAAAGGGCAGGCCGCCCAGCAGAGCTGACTTTCCCCCTAGGCACAGTCCCTAGGGATTGTGACACATTTAGAGGCCCATGAAAATGTTTTAATTTATTTTAACACCAGTAGTAGCGAGGCATTGGCTCATGCCTGTAATCCTAGTGCTCTGGGAGACCACGGCAGAAGGATTGCTTGAGCTGAGGAGTTTGAGACCAGCCTGAGCAAGAGCGAGACCCCACTTCTACTAAAAATAGAAAAACTAGCCAGGTATGGTGGTGGGTGCCTATTCTCCCAGCAACTTGGGAGGCTGAGGCAGGAGGATCTCTTGAGCCCAAGAGTTTGAGGTTGCTGTGAGCTAGGCTGATGCCACAGCACTCTATCAAGGATGACAAAATGAGACTGTCTCAAAAAAATAAATAAATAAACTTTATTTTAACATCAATAGAAAATATATATGTGAATGTATCTAGCTGGTTTATATTCATATTTATACCAACCGGCTATGAAATATAATTTTCAAGATGTTTTATGGAAGAAGGCAGAAGTACCCAGGGTCATGACCATCATATAGGTTCCCACAGTCCAGGGGAGGGGAAAGAGGCAGACACCCCTGTTTACATCCTGCCTGTGCTATCTACTAGCTGTGTGAGCCTGAGAGAGCCGCCCAACCTTTCTGAGCCTCTTCCAAATCCAAAAAGCAAGGATGAAACCCTGAACTAAGCTCTCAAGGGTTTTAGAGATGTGATAACAAACATATGTAAAGTGACAAACAGTAGCCAGTATCAGCATTGCATTAATCCACATCACCACCTGTGAAAGTCCAAAATCACAGCAACGGAGGCAAACCGCACCCAGGAGAGACCATCTGGAGTAAGGGGTTCTAGCAGATAAGACAGCTGGGGGGTGAGGCTAGCATGGCGTCCGCAGCGTCTGGGTGCCAAGCCTCAGGATAAGAGCGGCAGCAATCCCCCAGGGGTGTGAATGTGTTTGTGAACCACCAAGCTCAGCAGATTCTGCATTCCAGGGATGAACCCCCTTAATCTGGTTCCCCAAGGCTCCCAAGTCTCCCTAAGTCCAAGAAAACTCAGAAGTCAGCTGAACCTGCCAGCACCCCTTTATTACCAGAGTAAATGCCAGGATTGCAGGCAACTCCAAACCCACATCAAGGGCCATCGCAGTCACTGTGGAGGGACTGCTCGGGCTTCCGCCTGCAGCCACCTTACCCTGGGTGCATTAGCACTAACAATGCTTGCTTTGCAATCTGCACAATCGGCCCGTCCTCCTGCCAAAGGATAAGTGCTGGTGAAGACAGACTGGCTGAAAGCAGTACTGTACTGATTGTACTGATTTACAGAGCACAGACACTGGAAGGTTCCATGGGCCGGGCCAAGGCCCAGGCTCAGAGCCTGGTGTTATGATTCCACTGACATGAGCTAGGTACAGTAGCCACAATCACAGCCACAGGAAGTAGAGTGGTGGCTGCCTGGGGCTGACGGAGGAGGACTGGGGAGTCAGCGCTTAATGAGGACATAGTTTCGGTTTTGCAAGATGAAGATAACTGTGGAGAGGAGTGGTTGTGATCCTTGCACGACTTACACATTTGCCTTATGCTCTATATGGATTTAATGCCACTGAACTGTATGCTTTAAAATGGTAGAGGTGATAAATTTTATGTATGTGTATGTTAACAACTGCAACAAAAAAGAATTAGAAACTGTGTGCTGTGGCTCACACCTGTAATCCTAGCACTCTGGGAGGCGAGGTGGGCAAATCCTTTGAACCCAGGAGTTCGAGACCAGTATGAACAAGAGCAAGACCCTGCCTCCACTAAGAGGGGAAGAAAAAACTTAGCTGGGCTTTTTGGTAAGTTCCTGTAGTCCTAGCTACTTGAGAGGCTGGGGCAGGAGGATTGCTTAAACCCAGGAGTTAGAGGTTGCCGTGACATAGGCTGACACCATAGCACTCTAGCCCAGGCAACAGAGCGAGACTCCATTAAAAAAGAAAAAGTCTAAAAAGAAGGTGAGTGCAAGGAAAGGTAGCATGGATGAACAAAAAAAAGAAGGTGAAAGTGAAGGTGAAGGTGAGGACGCCCAAGAACCAAGCCCGGGTGTGCACACCCTGTCCCCACCAAAGGCTGAAGGGGTTCACCTGCCCCTAACAGAGATGCCTTCTCCACGCTGCCACATCTGACCCACTCCTGCTCCCTTACACACACACACACACACACACACACACACCCCGCTCCGAGCAGCAAGGTGTGTCTGCGCTCCAGGAAGAGCAGCGATTCCCTACCCCAGCTCAGTTCACAGCCCACACCACCTTCTCTGCTCATATCCTCCTGGTTAACAGAACTCAGGCTGTCTCAGAACCACGTGCCCCGGGTGCAAGGATACAGCGGTCACCTGGCCAGCAGGAGTGGATCCCTCACACTGGCAAAGGCTGCAGAGGCACTTCTGTGTATGAGTCAGCAGGAGAGAAGCAGACCCCATTAAACCTGGGCTTAGGAGGCAGCTGAAGTAATTAGCAGAAGATTTACTCCTATTCAGCTGTGCTGATATTAGTCCATGCCTGTGTCAATAAAAAGTTTCGTCTCTGTTCCTGGTTGACACTGAGTTAATAGAAGAGCTATGGAGAAACTCTGGCTTTTGAGGTCTCTTGGAAATAGATGAGAAAAGATCACAGTAAGCGGATGATCTAAAGTGAGGATACTCGCCCGCCTCTGGGCCCCATGAGGTACCCAGGTAAGGACAGACAAGGGTTTTTACGCAGAGATGCTGATGTTGGGCAACAGCAAAGGGTTTCTTGTCTAGAGTCCAGGATAATCTCAGTTACCTGCAGCCAACTCTGCCTCACTCTCCTGCTCAGAAAATCCCTGGCACCTGAACGGGCGGTAAGTGGCCTCTTTGGGGACACTGGGGCAATGGAAGCAATGCTCAGAGACAAGCCCAAGAGCAAGAGAGTTGCTGAAAGAGCAGCTGGCACTGAGTTCCCCAGTCAGGCAGCACGTGCTGAGCCCCCCTCCGAGTCTGCTATTCCCTAGTGGTGGGACAACAGACAGGTGACACCAGGCAGATGGGCTCCTGAGGAACACATGGGGAGAAGGAAACCTGGAGGTGATACCCGCGCCAAGTGGGCATCATTCAGGTAGGGGAAGAAGGAGGGAGAAGGCTTTCCAGGCAGGCCGTAGGTAGGAGGCTGGCCGTCAGAGGGAGCATGCTGGCACACAGGAGGCAGAGGCAGGCCCCTGAGGGAGAGGCAGCGCAGCCCAGGGCTGTGGGGACACAAAGCCAGGCTCTGGGGACACATCTGGATTCCTCACCAAGGACCTTGGGTGCCTCCCTTTCTGAGCTCCATTTTCCTTATCTCTCCAAAGGGACAACCATGGAATCTACACCCTCCTGGAGGTTGTCAGGAGGATCCAATGATCTGGGGCATGCAAGTGGGGTGGGAGGAAGCGGCACACAGAGAGAGATAGTGGCAGCATGGGAGCCACTCCAGGGGTCCTGGACACGATCTGGAAGACAGCACAGGAGCTGTTACATGATCCTCCTGCATTGTAAGGGGACCCTGGAGAGTCTAGTGAACGGAGTCCTCCTGCCCCTGCCCTGGATGGGACCTGCCCAAGATGGGGGAGGAGGTTTGGGCAAGGGAAAAGGACAACAAAACTAATGTAAGAGATGTGCCCGAGGTCAGAGCTGGTGGGTGGCAGATGGGTCTGTCAACCCCAAGCCTTGTCATGTTGCCACCCCAAGGGCCACTGGAACAGGGTTCAGCCATACCTGCAAATCGGACTTTGACCTTACAAATGCAAACTCTGGAATCTTTTTGTATCTCTACATTAATCTGGAAAAAAAATCATAAGGAGCAGGAAAAACAGAAATCACTCAGGCTTATACTGCAACTCAGAGCAGAAAGAGGATTAGAGACACCTAGGCTTGAACAAGGCACAGCAGGTTCAGGCCAAGGCCCTGTCTGCCTGAATATAGTCCCAGTGCCAGTCAAGGGGTCAAATGGGGTTGAAATCCAGCCCGTGCTCTGCATGCCAAGCTGCACTTGCAAAGTAGGGGCAACTTTTTCTGATTCGCATGACAGTATTGTCATTTGACCAAGACATTCACCCACTAGGCAGGTGCTATCTGGAAGGGGAGGCCTTTTCTGATTCACACAAAGGTTCCCCATAAGATAAAACAAGCCCTGTTTGCAAGGGAAGAAATACATGCAGCTTGAGTTTCCCTTCTCTGAAATGCCTGGGACCAGAAGTATTTCAGATTTCTGGGGTTTTTTTCCAGATTTTAGAATACATATTTACATTATACTTACTGGCTCAGCATCCCTAATCCAAAAATCCAAAATACTCCAGTGAGAATTTTCTTTAAACATCATGTTGACACTCAAAAAGTTGCAAATTTTGGACCATTTCAGATCTTCAAACTCAGGATATTCCACCTGTAATATTTTCTTTAGCACTATTTTGGTTCCGTACAGACCTGCCTTATTTTGATCAAAAACAAAGATTGCTTTCCCACTTAAAAAAAAAAAAAACAGCTTATTGACATTTTTAAATGATCCGAGAGGATTATTTCAGATAAGTGAGTGGATGGTTCTAACATAGGCCAGGAGACAACCAAGACCCCCAGGGAGGGAGTGGGACAGGGACTCACCTGACAAGCGTTCTGTGATGTCCAGCACTGCACGGCCACTCAGGAAACGCACCCGTCCGGCAAACGCTTGGAGGAGGCAGAGGTTGTCTGAAAGAGACGAAGAATGTCAGTGGCCGTGACTACAGGCAAAGCAAGCACACATCAGTTCACAGGGCCATAGACCCACAACACCTGCAGGGGAAAAGGCCCTGCGGGGAGCTGAATTCATTTTCCAGGTCACAATGGGGCCACATAAGAGGAGAAGGTATGTGGGGTATTTGAGGAAGAGTAAACAGTTTTAGAATGAAATATAGTTAAACTGCCTCCCGGACAGGGCTCATGTCCGCCCACAGATCGGGTTCCTACGGTCTGTGCTTCTCCGAATTTCCACGAGATTTGGAGTAAAAGGGGTTAAATAGGTGGAAAGAAAGATAGGTAAATGATATAGGTGGATTTACCAATTATTAGGGGGAAACTGAGGCACATAGCCGTGGTTACACAAAGATCAGTAAAGGGTTGGGGTCAAAACTCAGAAATTACAGCTCTCCTCAAAGCCTGCACTTGGGCTCTAACCAATAGGATGAACCTACAGCTAGGGGTGGTTTATTTCCACCCTGAGTGAGCACTTGCCAACGTCCTCTATGTAATAGGCATGGAGCTAGGACCTAAATGATACAGTCCCCGTCCCCCTCATGAGGCTCCTCTGATGCAGGGTGGGCAACACTGTGCTCTCATAACTAAGAACCCGGGGTCTGGAGCCAGGGTGACCAACTGCCCAGGTCTGCCCAGGGCTTCCCCACTATAACCCTGGCAGTCCCACGTCCCAGGAACCTAGATGCCTGGTCATCCCATCGGGTGTAGAAGCACCTGGCTGGCTCTGGTAGGGCCTGAGGGAGGGAATTGGGGAGTCGAAGAAGCACATTTTAGCTCTTAGTCATCTATATATATGGACCCACCGCCTGGGTCTGTTTTTCCCCTTGCTGGTAAAGTCCAGGTAGCCTGAGCCCGAGGCCTAGCATGGACATAGCCTCCTTATACCCCAGTTCACCCTTCAGAGGTTTGGGGGAAAGAGTGATTTTTAACTATTTTTTAAATTGTCCCCGCACCCCAAAACCACCACCACCAAGCTCCACCAGCCCTCCGGCCACACCCAGCCTGGGGGTGCAGCTTCCAAGCGCCCCAGCCAACTCCCAGGATGAAGCTGGGGACTGAGTCCCACCCCATCTGTGTCTTAAAAAAGAACCAAAAAGGTACTAGTGTTTATTGTAGAGAGAAGCCACTAATGGTGAAATCACAAGCAAAGCGGGTAGGGGTGTGTCAGGGTAAAAAGGCCCTGTGGCTTCTCTGTAGGAGGGGCCACCAGCACAACCTGCTCCCAGCATTTTGCAGCCACAGCAGTCACAGCTTGATTGAATGGGAGGTGGGCAAATAACAAAATCATGTTTCAGGATATGGCTGTGGGCCTTGCCTGCACCTGTCAGGGAGGTGAGGGAAGAAGGCCTGAGTAGTCATTACCACAGCTGCCCCAGCAAGGCATCCTGGTCCCCAGGGGCTGACAAGCTCAAGGCCAGACGTCTCTTTGCAGGGGACAGAGTTTAGAGCCCTGCCTGTGGAAGTCATTCCAGACAGTCCCACGTTTTTTCAAGTTCCTTCAGCACCTCAGCATCCCCATCAATGTGCACTCAATGCTTCATTTTTCTCATCAGGTAACAAATTTAGCTAAGAGTGAATTTCTGCTTCCCTCCCGAGACCTGTGAGGGATACAGAGGAGGAAATGTACACACATACATCTCTGGCGTTTGCAAAAGCTCCATCCAGAAGGCAACAGTCTTTAAAATAATTTGTCCTCGGAGATAAAAGTGAAGCCAGCTTTCAGAATAGTGCAGTTAGCAAGACGTGGTCCTGGTGTGTCTTGGTCAAATTGTAACTATGTAAGAATAGGTTTTCATAGCCACATCCCCTGTGTTAGCATTTCCAGATGTTTCTATTTGTCCTACCATCATTTACCACGAGCTCCCATTTGACGACAAGGACTTCTCCCTCCTTGGTGACCTTCCACAATGCTCAGTCTCAGACATTCTATGCAGCTGGGGCTCCCCACTCCTGGGATCTGGGGAAGCCTGATATGGTCCCCAGAGCCAGAAAGTGAACTTGTGGACTACTGAAAGATGCAGACCCAAGACCCCTGGGCCGGACAACGCTCCCACTGTGCACAGCCCACAACAGGTACTGCATAGATGCCTGTGGAGTACAGAGCAATAACAAAATAGAGACACTGTTTGTCCGAGCTGGTTTTTAAACCCCAGGGCACTATGCCCAAGCAGGTGGTCTGTCTCTCCCTTGATTTACAGGGAAGGCTCACCTTTCGGGTCACACCCAGGTTCAATGAGAGACACTAAAGCAGAGTGGTTAAGGTGGAAGCTCTGGGTGCAGATCACCTGGGTTTGAATTCTGGCTCTTCCACTCTTTACTATAGAACATTGGACAAGCCACTTCTCTACTCTATACCTAACTTTACCCATCTATAACATAAGAATGATACTAAAACCTTCTCACAGGCTTGCTGACATAGGAGGGTTAAGTGAGCTAACATAGGACAGTGTCTAAAATGCATAAGTACCATGTAAGCATCAGTTATCATTGTTACTATCACCATTATTACCCTAAAATGCTCTAAAAGCCCAACAACCTTCATGGTGGAAAGAGCAATGAAAAGGCTAGAATCTAACTTTTGAAAGCTGGAAATCTGCACTCCCTTAGCCCATGCTAACACAGGCTCCTCTTCTGCATCACAAGGAAGCTAAGACAGGCCCTGCCATGGAAACAGCCACCAGCTACAGGCCAGGGACCCTGCCCGCCCTGGGCTCTGGCTACCCTCTCCACAATGGGGTAGACATCCAATGGGCCTTGCACCTGTCCCATTTGATCAAGTCTTGAGGCCACCAGGCCATTTCATCCTCAGGCTACTAGGAAACCAGAGATGAGCTTTTAAGAAGGTATAAAACAGGCTGGATGTAGTGGCTCATGCCTGTAATCCAACACTCTGGGAGGTTGAGGCAGGTGGATTGCTTGAGCTCAAGAGTTCAGGATCAGCCTGAGCAAGAGTGAGATCCCATCTCTACTAAAAAAAAAAAATAAAAGAGCGAGAGAGAGAAACTAACCAGCATAATAGCACAGACCTGTAGTCCCAGCTACTAGGGAAACTAGACAAGAGGACTGCTTGAACCCAAGAGTTTGAGGTTGCTGTGAGCTATGATACCATGGCACTCTACCCAGAGCAACTGAATGAGGCTCTGCCTCAAAAAAAGAATTAAAACACATGGCATTGTGGACAATGGAAGCAAAGACACTGGCATCAAACTGGACTCCCAGGAATAACTGCAAGGCTCAGTAAGCTATGATACACTACATAGCCAAGTTCATATGGCTGTCAACGCCAGGCATGGTCATCTCAGTAAAAAACTGGGAATGACCCACAGAAACACAAGCTACGGTGTTGGCGAAGCCACATCGTGGAGCTGTTAAAGTGAGTCAAGTGTATAATCAGATGTAAATGCTCATGCTCTGATTTTTTTAAAAGCAGGATACAAATTCAAATGTATAATTGATCACAACTCTGCACACAAATATGCACAGAAAAAAACTAAAATGAAAAATGCCAAATGTTAATAATGTTTTCTTTTAGGAATTGGCACTGTGTTTTTTTTTCCTTTCCAGTGTTTTGTATTTCCCATTTTCTCAATAATAAGTATGACTTTTATAGTGGTGCAAGTGAACTTTATCTTTTTAACTAGAAAGACTGTATACCCAGCATGGGAAACTGGGTAATGTTAAATGAAAGCAGAAAAATCAAAATCCTATTTACATTATGATTTTTAAACAGGGAAATATGTACCCATGCAGACAAGAAATAGAAGGTAAGAGGTATTTTTTTTTTTATTTTGAGACAGAGCCTCAAGCTGTCACCCTGGATAGAGTGCTTTGGCATCACAGCTCACAGCAACCCCCAATTCCTGGGCTCAAGCGAGTCTCCTGCCTCTGCCTCCCAAGTAGCTGGGACTACAGGCGCCCACCACAACGCCCGGCCATTTTTTGGTTGCAGCCGTCATTATTGTTTGGCGGGCCCAGGCTGGATTCGAACCCACCAGCTCAGGTGTACGTGGCTGGTGCCTTAGCCCATTGAGCCACAGGCGCCGAGCCAGTAAGAGGTATTTTTAAGCGGTAAGTGTATTGGAGGGACATCACAGGTGAGTTTTTAAGTTCCATTTACAATATAATGTTGGTCACATGATTTATGTAAGGTGGTAAGTTTAAAGTCAGAAAGCAAAACAGCAAGAGTTGATCTGAAGCCACCTCCATTCCAAGTTTATCTGCTCTCCACAGTACTGGCCAGGGACTGGGCTAAATTAAGAGAGATCTTTTTGGCACAGAGAAGCCTAAGCATGGAGATCTGACCGAGAGGGGATAAGCTGAGCTGTCAGCAGCCTGATGTTTTAATTAGTGAAGTTTCTCCCGTAACTAACCCAGAAGCACAGCCCAAAGACAGACTTCTCAGGACCTTCCTTGATCCCTGGAGTAATTCCCCTGAAATCAGAAGGTCTTGGTGCTGAGTAGAAGACTACCACTCGTGCCTCAACTCTGGAGAGGCCCCAAGGCAGACAGTGACAAGTGGCAGAGGTCAGGGAGCAAGCTGCCAACACGTACCCTTCCTCACCACCCCAAGAAGGGACCATGAGCAGAAATCCCTGCCTGCTCTGTCAACCCCAAATCATTCAATCCCACCTACCCTGTGAAGACCAGAGGGCCAGAAGGGATGATCTCAGTGATGAGTCTTCCTTACCACTGAATTCTAGACCCAAGGGGGATCTGAAGAGCTTGCCCAGGAAGGCCAGCCTCCTGCTCTGCTGTGTGATCTGACTTTGTGACAGAAGAGGCCTCGGCCAGCATTCTTAAACCTTTTGGCTCCTACGTTTAGTTGGAAACAAATGCAACACCCACATAGTGGATACTTCCACATTTAAGTATCCCCCAGCATTCAGCGGCTCACCTCACTCCGGAGCCCAGAATCCCTTGTGGGGCATGAAGAAGCAGGCCTGGGAGAAAACGCCTCCCAATCCTAGCCACTCTCAGGAGAGCCCTGAAGGGTTATGGGTCCCCCCAAGAAACCACTAGAACCACCAGGTGCTGCCTGGGTGGTTTGGGAAGACACGTGCCTCTTTTCTTCTGTCCCACTCACCCAGGCTCAGACCATAACAGGCAAAAGAGGCCCATTCCCAGAGAGAGCATGATTCTACCTTGGGTATTCCCTGGCAACATGAATCCTTGTAAATACCTCAGGCTTTGGCCTACACAGATGTAGAAATCAGTTTGTCACTTCATAGCTACCGGTGCGGCTGGCTGGACGGAGAGGGTGTGGCCAGAGTGCCCACTGCCTCACCTGCTCAGTAAGTATCTGGAACCAAAACAATGAATTTCACCCTTGGGCTCCACAGGATTTACTGGGCTCCATTCATTCCAGCCCAGGCACCGACCTAGAGATTAGAGAGGAAGCCAGTCCCCTATCATCTGCCTCTATTCCCCTGCACCGTAGCCTCTGGCCATCATCAGCCATATCCAAGGAGAAGCTGTCCCAGAAGGCAGAACTCCAGGAGCCTGCCTCAAGGTGAGTTAGACCATAAAATCAAGCCATCCCAGGGTCCCCTTCCAGGAAGCCCAGATCGCGTGGGTACAGGAGGGCCCCAAATAAAGGGGAACTGAGTCTCATGACACTGTGAGACACCAGATTCTCTTGTCGAAAGGCCCAGAGCTCCAGCAAGTCCTGGGAGGCAAGGCCAATGGAAAAATGGAAACTGACACAGCTGGACAGGGAAGAGTTAAAAAATTCCTCTCCTGAGACAGGGGTGCTTATCCTCTTCAAGTAGCTAAAGCCTAGTTTGCCTGGCGCAGGTTTTCCCAATAAATCCAGGTCCTGCAGTGATTTACCAAGAGCCTTGGTTATTGGCAACAGCAATCTCACTTACCCAGAGCGGCACTGAGAACAGCCGTAATTTAGAGCTGGATTTATATTGTTTGTTCTACAGCAACAAACTCAGCAAATCATAAATTCCCTCTAAGATGAAGAGTGAAAATTGACAATATTTATGAACTCGAGAGGCAGAGAAGGGCCTGACCAGGCCTTTGATTTGTAACTGAAATGTCTCTGGGAGGCTCCAGCAAGGACACAGCTGCTGTCCCAGCCCTAGGAAGCTGGGCACAGGCCAGGACATGGGGGTGAGTGTGCTGGGAGGTGTTTCCAGCCCCACCGCAATGGTCTTCAGATGCTAAAGGTAAGACCTTGCTCTGCACTCACAGAGACATACAGTGACAGATAAGCACAGTTTTCAGACCATAAGCTTCCTCACATCAAGGCAAGACTTGTTCGTGAAAACTCATCTTTCTCCTGGCCTGAACCTGCTTCTTCCTGCACTACCTTGCAACACACACGTGGTCTGGGGCTTGCTCTTCAGTCTGCACTCTGGATACACCAAATACCACCTTCCATTATCTACGAAAGGAACAGAAGTAGACACCCCAAAACTTCCCCTGAACGTTCAAGAAGCAAGATGTGATACTGCAGAGTTCCTGGGAACTGAGAAGCTCTCGCCTTCCCTGATGTCACCTCCATAGCTCCACCCTTTCCTTCTCCTTTCCTCCCCTCCAACTCCAGCCTCCCTTCCCCAACCCCTGGCCCAACCTAAGCCTTCTCCTGCACTCGCGGCTTGCCCACTGCAGTCTTGGGAGGCCCTGGGTAGTCATTCCCCTGTGTGTCCATGAGGAGGCTGGACTAGAACATCTCCATGTCACCTCCGCTTCTAACTAGACGCATGGTGCATGTGGCATGGAAAAGGTGCCACCCAAATGCCTCAGAAGCCCTGGCCCCCACCTCTGCCCCACACAGCCTCTGGGAAACATTTGGCTTGAGAACGCGCCAAGGCCTTATCCACTGATGCAGTTTTCCCAGGCAGGTAGGGGGACACAGTGGCCAGGGAGCCCTGCAGGGCTGAGGCAGGAAGCTCACCCAGGCTCTCGATCATCACGTCCAGCGCAGTCACAGCAGCGGCACGAATCCCTGAGTTCTTGGAGTTGAGGTTGTCTGCAACAGCAATGATGATGGAGAGCAGCATGGGCTGCAAGCCCTCTTTGAGGAGGGGGATCATCTTGGCGAAGGCCTCCAGTGCCCACTGGTTCACTTTCTTGTTGGAGTCCTGAAGCCTCGGGGTGAAAGCATCAAAGACCTATTGAGGGAAGAGAAACCAGGAGCCCGTGGAGGCCAACTGGGCAGGGGTCTGGCAACTCAGGTGCCTTGGAGCTCACCCAGCCCCGCCACCTGCCCCCAGCAGGGACTGCTCCTGCATCCCAGACCTACGTCAGAGCACACCCAGCAAAGGGGTGCTCACCTCCTGGTGGGAGGGGCAAGATGGGAAGAACTAAGATGTATTGAACGCTCAGTTTGTGCCAGCACCTGAGTGCCTTGTCGGGGGCCTGCCCTCTCCCTTTCACTGAAGAAGCTCCACAACCATGAAGCATATGCTGTGATCCCGATTTCCCGTAAACAACAGTGGAGGCTCCGGGAGGTTAAACCATTAGCCTGAGATCACACAGCTAGTGAGAAACGTGGATGGAAACAGACTCTGACACAGCTCCGCTGTGTCTGATGGTCAGCAGTCTGGCTGCAGGAGTCATCAGGCATCCACCTGGCACTCAGCAGGGACAGGCTGGTGCCTGCTCCTAACCCCTGTCCAGCTCCCCACCAAACATTATGTACCTCCCTGGCCAGAGCAACCCAGGCCTCAGCCACAGGATCCTCTACCTCCCACCCTCCTCCCCATCAATCTGCTAGAGGGTGACAGACACCTGGATGCCTAGAACACTGTTTCCAAGGTGCGCTCACTCCCTCAGCCACTTCCAGGCAGCCTTTCCGTGTTCACAGGAAAGCAACTGGACAGCAAGGTCTCAGCCCCTTACACCCTAAGACAGCAGTTCTCAACCTGTGGGTCGCGACCCCTTTGTAACAATGAAAATACATCCTGAATATCAGATATTTACATTACAATTCATAACAGTAGCAAAATTACAGTTATGAAGTAGCAATGAAAACAATTTTATGGTTGGGGGTCACCACAACGTGAGGAACTGTATTAAAGGGTCACGGCATTAGGAAGGTTGAGAGCCACGGCCCTAAGAGGTCTGACACAATGCCCAACCCTGCTCAGAGTTTCCTGCATTGAAGTTGCACCACAGGACAGAGACGGGTGAGAGAGCCTGGCAGGCAGCACGCACCTGCACCAGGTGGGAGCTGATGAGCTGGGGCTTGGCTCTGCAGTGCTCCAGGAGCCGTGCCACGCCCTCCATCCGGGACCTGCAGTCCTTGGCCTCCAGCAGCCGAGTCAGCTCTCGGAGCTGCTCCCCCATCTCTCCAGCGCCCCGCAGGGAGGCCCGCAGCCCCAGCAGCCGGGGGCCGTTGGAGCTGGGCCTAGGTGGAGATGAACACACCTCAGGCCCATGCTCCCGCCCACAGACAGGTGGGGCAGAGATAAGAGTGTCACCTGCAGCCTAGCTACCCCAGCTTCTCCACCTGCTGTCTGGGGACACCAGCCTTGAGATCTCTGGAATTCTCTTTTCCTTAAGGGACAACAATATAGTTCTGTAGGGCCCTATCCTCTTGTCATGGGCAGGGCCCTCTCTTTCTGCCTTTTTTTTTTCTCTCTCTCTCTCTTTTCAGAAGATATTGAAGAGCGGGAGGGAAGTTGGAGGGAGGTGGGTATCCTGAAAGGATGACTTTGAGCCTTTGGTGTGCCTTTGAGCCCAGAGCCAGGAAAGAGCTCAGAGGTCACAATGGCCAACCTTCTCCTGGCTGCTGTATCCTGAGCCCTGCCTGGCCAGGCTCTGCTCACATTCCTCTAGCGACTGGGGGAGATGCAAGGAAACCCGCTGCCTCATGTTGGGATCACACACCAGTCACAGCGTTCTGGCCTGCTCCGGCCAGCATGAAGCAGCTCCCTGCAGAGCTCCGATCTCCCACCTCTGCTGAAAGCCTGGGAGGCTGAGCTCACTCCTGACACCCAGGTCCCATGCAGCCGAGGCCAGGATCATTCATTCTGTCACTCATTCTCATTCACCACACTTGTCTACTGACAGCCAAGAGCTGTGCTGGGTGCTGAGCTCCCAGACCAATGGGAGACAGAAGAGTCAGCTGGGATGACAGGGTGTGTCCACCCTGAGCACAGGGAGGCAGAGGGAGCCCCGGGGAGGAGGAGACAGGTGAGCTGAATCGTGCAAAATCAATAGTCACATTCTAGGTGTGGTCCACAGAGTGGGGAGGGAAGACTCGGAGGGAAGGGGCCTGAGCTGCTCTTGGGTCTGGCTGCAGAGGAAGAATGGGGGAAAGTTTAGGAAGTTACCCCTGAGGGGCTGGCCTGGGCTGCCCCACTGAGGAATTCAAGAAACGATCCACCCAGGACACTGCAGAAGGGCTTAAGTTTCATGCATAGGAGTGACCACTGGGTTCCTGCTTGGTTTCTAACTGCTCCCAGCCCCTCCACCTCTCAGTCCAGACCTTCTCACCTGCCTGTGTTCTAGTTCTGCCTCTCAACTAGTCCGAGGCTGACCACTCGGGTGGTGAAGGGGTGTGCTGACCTAAGCAAGTGGAGAAACGCCAAGCTCACACAGACAGCCCAACCCAAACACACCAAACGCATCAGGGTGCTAGTGGGATTGTACCCACTTAGCCAAGACCCACAGTAACCAACTCCACTAAGACTCCCAGCCCAGGATGCAACCTCCCTGAGATCTCGGGGAACACATCCTATAAATCCATCTGCTAGTTCTTCAGTCCCAACTAGGTCTCAGCTGTACCCTGGGTCCGCACGTCCACCCCCGGCCATAGACGGGCAGGCTGCTCTCTGCCGGCAGCCTGGGGTGTGGAGCCAGAGAGATGAGCCATACCCCTCCTTGCTGGGCAGCCCGTCCTCACACACCAGACTCCAGGACACCCTGTGGCCTTTGGCAGATGAAAGTTCATCATTATCCTCGATTCCCTTGAAAAATACAGACATAAAACGAATCAAAAGGAGTGGCCCTCTAGGGAACGGCCAGACCTCCCAGTGTCGACGTAACAAGAGCTATAAGTCCTCCCACCTGGAAAGCTTTGGGGGTCACAGCTAGGCCTTCGAGGGCCCTAAAGTCAGGCAGGGCAGAGTTCAAGGTCCCTGTTTAATGGATGAAGGTGGGACGACCCAGGGAGGATCAAGGAACATAGGCAGTGAGGGGAAGAACCAAGTGTCGGCACAAGGGACAGAAATAACATTGATCCCACCTGTCAGCAGTCGTGGGTGAAACTAAAGCCTCTAGAATCCACTCCCACGCCTTGACCCACTCGAGGGCTGCCGAGTTCAGCCCTGATCTCCTGCCCACTAAAGGCTGTGACCCCCTCATGCCCCACAACTCACCCGCTGCTTAATGGCCGCCATGACCTTCCGCAAGTCATGTGACGGGAGGGACTGCTTTAGAAACGCGTCAAACTTCGTGTTTGCCATCAAGATAGTCACCATTTTCCGGCCATAAAACCTGTCACAGGAGAAAGAGTGAGACGAAGAAACAGCCTCAGAAATGCATAATAAATTTGCTTTACAGCTTTATTTAATTTTTCTAATTAAAGTAAAAGAGTTTTTAATACTTTCTCTAAATTATTAAAGTAATCTCTACCCAGTTAAAAATTAGATTCATAAAAGAACAAACATCATCCATAATCCCATTACCCAGAAAAAATCACTATAAAATTTTTATGTATTTTCCTATAGTCTTTTTTCTATATATATACAGTGTAGTTGATATCAAGATGTGTATATGACTTGTATCCAGATTTTTCACTCTCATTACTCATTTTCCCATGTCACTTAAAACTCTTCATAAGCATCCTTTTCAATGACTACACATTATTCTGTTGAATGGCTGTACCAAACCGTACTTAACTTTTTTCTCATGGGGAACATTTGGAAGTCTGGGAAAGGGCACGGTGAGATGGAACAAGAGGGAGTGGCCACCTCTACCTGGTGAAAGTGGTGGTAGAAGGAGGAAATCAAGGAGGACTTCATAGGAGAGGTGACCCTTAGCATAGGACTCAGAAGATGAGTAGGAGTTTACAAGTGGGGTGGTATTGAGGAGCACATAGGAGGAGAAGGGTCACTCCAGGGTCCACACCACATCCAACATGTCAGCAGAATATGGTTGGAGAAGAGTGGGCAGGGGCTGGACATAGGGAGAGGATAGGCTGGAGAAGATGGTAGGACTCTGTGTGACCAACAGGAAGAAGTAAGGCTTCAGCCTGCAGGCAACAGGAAGCTAAAGAATGAATAGATTTGCACATTAGTCAAATTAGTAGCACTGTGGAGTGGAAGATCAGAGGGGACAAGGCTAGGGGCCAGGAGACAGTCTGGATGGGACATAGTGAAGGTCTGAGATGAGGCAGCTGAGTGCAGAGAGGAAGGCTGGTCGGATTCAGAAGCTGCCAAGATGGTCACCATTGCAAGATTTGGTAGCTGTTTGGAGGTGGAACAGGAAGCATCTAGAATTACATTTCACTCAACCTAAGACTCCATTAACTATAAAATGCACTCTTGAATTTTTTTTTCACAAAGTAAAAAACAGAAAAAGAAAACATTGGCAATTTCCACTGCCTCCAATGCTACTGCCCACGAGTGAAGGTAACCCCTTCTGCACACTGCCCCAGGAACAGAAGGGAACCTACTCATCAGCGTTCTCCTTCCTTAGGTCACAGAAAGTTCTCAGTGATCACTTGGCAAGAGAATGTGGAATTTGGCCGTTCCTTCTGCAATGAGTGTTTGCATGGTATCTAGTGGATGTCCACTGCTCTACTGCCATGCCTTTTCTCATACACAATGACTGTCCATTTCAATGCCATGTGATATAAGCACTTTTAATAGCAATCACACTCAATAAATTTTCCACAGAGCATCAAAAATTACTTCTAAAAATTAGTCAAAAGGTTGACAAGTAAAGAAAGGCTCATAGTGTAGTTTCTACGATGCAAAATTGAATTAAGAAGTTTATACAATGATCAACAAAGATCAAGTTTGTGAATATTCAGATAGTGAAAGGTGGGCATGGTGGCACGTGCCACCCGGCTACTCAGGAGGAGGAGGCAAGAGAATCTCTGGAGCCCAGGAGTTCAAGGCTGTAGTGCACCAAGACGATGCCTTTGACCAGCCATTGCACTCTAGCCTGGGCAACACAGTGATACCCCATCTCTATAAACAACACAAGCAAAGGAGAATCTCACTTCATAATTGCTGCCTGGCCACTGGCCAACAGTAACTGTGAGATGCCTCTGACTGTAAGATACATGCCAATTTCAAAAATATTAAAATGTGGGGGGATGTAAGATATATGTCTTAGACTCAATGAAGTATGAGACTCCCTACCATGCTTCTTGGGTGACTTGGTAAATAACACTGACTTTTTACAATAGAGGGGAGACAGAGGAGCAGTTTGGAAAGAAGACAATGAGTTCATGTAGGGGCACTTTGCATTGGAGATGAAAGTGGGACTCGTGATGGAGGAGAAGTCAAAAGTATCATGCTAGTACTGATAGCATAAAATTTGTTATAAAAAAGTGTGGGGTCCCTTAGAGGAGTTAGGGATGTGGGACTGATGCTCAAAGAAGGTTGTGGGCTATGGGGAAAGAATGGGGAGTGTCAGAGTTTGCTGGTGGCTGGAGTGGAAGCCAGGACAGGAAGAGGAGAACTAAAGACCCCTCAGCACACACAGGGTCACAAAGAGGGTAGGGGGAGAATGGCCACAGAGGAACATGGAGAAGCCCAAGAGCATAGGAAAGGAAAAGAAAACATCACTGATGTCATCCAACGTAAGACAGAGGTCAGAAGAGGGGTATTAGATCTGGAGAAATAGATTTTGATTTCCATCCCTCTACCAACAATTAAAAGCAAGCAAACAAACAAACTAAAACCTTCACCAGTATTTCTCATTTTGGTAAATGGCACTCTCATTTGACCAGGTCTTCCGTTAAAAAAAGACCTAAGAGGCATCTCCAATTCCTTCTAAATCCCTCAGCAGCAGCATCCTATTGGCCATGCTTTTGAAATACACAGAGCCACTCTCCCCTCTCCAGTCTGAGCCTCCAGCCTCTCTTGCCTGGACCACAGGGCGGCCATCTGTCTGCTGACCCTCTCCACCCCTGCCTCTCTCTGCAGTTATTAGTCACACAGCGGCCAGAGAGATTGTTTTAAAAGTCAGAAGGCTAGGAAGCATTTAAAGAAATACTCAAACTTATTCACAATCAGGGGAAGAGACACTCTGAAACAAGCTATCAAGTTTACCCATTAGATCGATAAAAATTAGAAATCCAGATGTTGCCCCTCATTGGCAAGGCTGACCTAGGCCTGGCAGGAGGGTGTCAGAGACAGGTAGCAAGCTGATGAGCTCCGGGCCACACACGGCTCCCTAAGCATGCACACACATCTGACCCAGCAGGGTTGCACCTGCCATGTTCCCAAGGATGAACACCCGCCTCCAGCAGGGGTCACGTGCAAGGAGGCACCCTGCAGCTCTACTCCCTGAAGTGAAGGTGGGAGCAACAGCCACCCATCATGGTCCCTGCAGGAGTGCCCTGCCTGGAACATAACACTCTCGCAGGGTGCACTTGGCTCTGGAGCTGTGCCGGGTGTGGGGACGGAGTGAGGGAGGAATTGCACACACATTCACATCCAAGCAGACGTGGTGGTGACACCAGGAACTGGGAGCATGAAGAACCGTGCCCCAGCCCGGCGTTTGAAGACAGATCCTATCACTCTCCTGCTCAAAACTCTCCCAAAGACCCTCTGATGACTTGTGATTACACACAGCCCAGAATCCCCACTCCTGATCTTGGCCCGAGGCCCTCCACGGCCTAGGCCTGCTCCTGCCTGCTCACTCGCTGTGCTTCACCCAGCCCACCATCCTTGCCCTTGAATGCCCTCGGACGCTAAGCTGGTTCCTATCCTGGGACCCTTGAACCTGTGATCTCACCAACCCCACCCCACCCCCGTGCTCAAAGAGCCGTCTCCATCCAGTCACTCAGTTCTCAACTCAAATGTCACTCTTAACAAAAGTTCCCCCCGACCCTCCATCTGAAGCAGCCCCCGTTTCACTCTCCATTACATCTTCTTGGTTTTTTCTTTATATCCCTTATCTGTGTCGAAATGATCGTAGTTATTTATTTATTATTTTTCTCCTTTGACTAGGAGATAGGCTCCATGACACAGGGACTTAATTTTTCTTATTCACTCCTGTTTCCATAAAAACAAAACCAGTGATCATTAATAGCTCTAGGAAGAAGGACGGAGTTGTCTCCAGGAGGCTGGGATGGGAACCGGAGCAGCCCTTACTGGGCAGAGAGACAGGAGTGGGGCAGCGGGGGCAGGGAGCACTGACCACCTCCTGAATGAACAGTTCGGCTACTGTGTTGGAAAAGATGGATAGCAGCCGGAAGGAAAGGACACAGCTTCTGTCCTCTGCATGGGAGGTGGGGCTGTCAGAACCCCTCGGCTGGCTGCCTTATCTGTCCCTACCTGGTGTCCTGGTTGGAGTCCTGGGCCAGCCTCACCAGGTTGTGCACCAGCATGTCCGTGCTGTCCTTGCCGCCTGAGAGCAGCTTCTCCGCACCGATCTGCTCCAAGACGGCCGAGAGGTGCTCGGCGGTGCATTTCCGGACTAAGGGATTTCGGTGGCTGGAAGGAAATATAATTACCGCCAAAGAGTCTGTCTTGGGATGGGGCTCTGGGGGTCCCCACTCTGGCACACAGGCCCTATCATTATAGACCCATGTTGCCGTACTAGTCACAGGCTCCAAAGCCTCTCCCATGTGGGCTGCAGGACTCTTGGAGGAAAGAGCTCTCACTTTCTAGCAATAGGTGACAACATGGGGACAGGGAAGGACAACCACAAGAAGCTACATAATGTTCCCCAAATACACCACGTGCTTCCCGCGCTCCTTCTCAAGGCCCTCCTGAGTGCATATTCTCCTTTTTGTCTAAATGCATTTCCCATCTTCCCTCCACCTAGAAAATTCCTACCCACTCAAATTCTCCTCTTCCTTCCCAGCCCCACAGGCAGAATTTGCTGTCCCCTTTGGGGCAGTACTGCCTCTGTCTTCTGGGAAGCAGAGTTGCACTCTCTGGCCGCCCTGTGGAGCTGCCAGCTCCCTGGGGGTGCAGACAGGTCCCATCCCGCTCCCTGTTACACACTCGGTGGGAGCTTAATGCACGTCTGCAGAACCGAACTGAGACAGGAGGGGGAGAGGGAGAGACGGGTGAGTTGGTGACAGTACCAGGTGGGACCCGAGCCACATACTAGACGCCTGCAGAGGTGAGGGCCACAAGGGAGCGGCCAGGGGTCACGTTCTCCACCATGGCCCCCAGGGACCGGTTGGCTGCTCTCTGGATGAACTCGCTAGTGTTCCCCATCTTCTGGAGCAGGCAGCGGGCGATCTCCTCAGCCTCCTGGTCCATATTCTTCTTCAAGGCCCCAAAGAGGTCTCCCAGGGTGCTGATGGCCAGGCGAGACACCTTGGAGCGGAGATTGGTGACCTTGGAAGAGAAGACAGGGACCTTCCAGGATGGCTGGACCTAGCCAAGGGCACTGGGCTAAGGAGAGTCCCCACTTCTGTGCCCCCACCCTTCCACAGCCTAGGCCTTGCCACGCTGGAAACAAACCCTCCAGCAGCTCTGTGTAAAACTGCCCCATTTTGTGATTATCACAGTTACTAACCCCATCGTCGTCATTGCCATCTGAAATACTAGTACACTAGTCTTCAAATCACTTTTATGAAAATCGCCCACTTTGACCTTCACAACTACCATGAGAAGTAAGTACTATGGATGACAATCATTTGCAGAGGAAGCAGAGACCCCCTGTCACATCCAGAAAGGCACAGACTCCCAGCACGGCACAGCCCCTGTGTGATCACAGGGTGACTTCAAACCCCATCCCCTTCCTGGAGCAGTCCATTCCCAAGGGCAGGGCACAGCCACTGAGTGAGATCAAACACATCCTACCAGCAGGTCCCTCACCCAAAGCCCAAGAGAAAGGCTGTGGGAAGTGCTCCAACTGCCCTGAAGCAGAGGACGTGGCCTGCAGCACTCCACCCCTCCTGAGGCATTTTGGGTGACAAATGGGCACGCAGGATTCTAACTGTGTCAATTCCCAAAAATTGCAAATAAGGAAACCCGGGACCCCAGTTTTCCATTCTGAGAAATGGGTGGCTACCTCCTACCTCAGCAGCTGAGGACTGGGAATAAGCAGGGATGCACCCAGTCCAGGAGCCCCAGGCTCCAAGCAGCTGAGGTGGGAGCAGAGTGCACAGTACCCAGGCTGTCTGGGAGGCCTCACCTCTCCGGTCACTGCCAAGGACACCTCGTGCAGCCTCCCAGCAAGGACCTCCGTGTGACAGGTGGCCAGGCACCGGATGCTTGCCAGGCCCTTCTCCTTCAACTGCCTGGGAAGAGAGACCAGGCCTGTGCAGTCGGTGCGGAGGGGAGCCCCCCCCAGACCAGCAGCACCCACATCAGCAAGAGCCACACGCATTCCAACAGCAGGGCGGGACCCCATGACCTCAGATCAGGGTTTCTCGGGGTAACATCCTGGCCCTAAATCCTAACCAAGCAGTAAGGACCACTTTTATGGGGCTCCTGGCTGGCCCTCAGCTCTGCAGAACTGAGACTAAAGCCTCCCCCAGGACCATTATGGGCTACATAGAGTCACAACTGTGTGTCACCTTGGCACAAAGCTGACACCCTCAAAAGAAGGCACTTGAACAGGGAGAACGGAAGTCTATCCTCCATGGAAGACCATGGAGGGCTTCCTACAAGTGCTTGGACCCAAATTACTGCTTTGCCCATCACCAAGACTTTGTGTCCCACCAGCACAGTGGGAGAACACTCAGATTAAGTCTGATTCGGGGAAATAAAGGGCTGGGGCTTTTCTTCCGCCCCATGCTGAGGAGTCAAATTCATACTCACCATACCTGGCTCTGGCACGTCCCAGAGCAGTACACAGGCTGTTTGCAGGGTCCCAGGGCACACGCACATGTGCACCCATGCGGACACACACGCACACAGACACACCCAGGCCCCACTGCCCAGGGCAAGGTATCTCCTCACCAGTCGCTGCTGCTGAGGCACTGCAGGGCATCTACCAACCCCAGCTCCGGGTTTGAGAAAGGCCTCAACTCCTTCAAGGCTCTAAGTTCCATCTCCTCCTCTTCCTCTTCCCAGTCGGGAGACCCCAAAGTTAGCACCGCAGGTAACGAGTTAGCTGCACTCCCAGAAAAGAAAAGAAACCAAGGTCTTCACCCGGGAGGACGCAGAAGAGCCTCGCCCAGGTGGCAGGGGGGCTGCTGGCCACCCGCAGCACCCCAGGCCCACAGCCCCGAGCCCACCCATCAGGCCAGGCGTGCACAGGACAGATGGCGACGCTGAGCAGCGAGCAGGGAGCCAAGGAGACCACTTAACTCTCTCCCTTTGGTTGACTTTTTCCATTTCCACCATTGCCAATGTGATTATTATAAACAAACTGGCTTGTGATATGCCCGCTTGATGTCACACGACAAGGCCCTGAAGCCAGTGACTCCTCCCAGTCTCGCCCTCTCTGTGGCTCGGTCAGGGCCTGAGGGCCTGTTGATGGAGACTTCTGGCTCACTTTGTACCCTGCTCCTACAGAGGCCTTTGGTGGTCTCAGCCTCTCCTCTTTCCCTCCTACTACCCAGCCTTTTGTGAAGTTGCCCCCAAGCCAGAAAGGGCTCCAAGGGCAGGTGGCTGGAGGAAGGCAGGCGACAATATAACTAACTGGCGCCCACATGGTCCTACCCTTGCAGGAACTGGAAACAAGGAGGTGGCTGTGTTTTTAGACAGATAGAATCATAAACTCCTAGAAATACAGGAAGGACTCTCTACCTAGCCCAATGCCCCAATTACACAGTTGAGGTACTAGAGGCCCAGAGGCCACGCTGCCCCTCGGCTCCTCCATCCACACTTCCCACTCTAGAGCTCTCGCTACCACATTTCACTTCCTGGCTAATTCTTTCCAGAAGGTGACATCCACAAGGACCATTCTCACTGCAGTATATCCAGGAGGCCCTGGGCAAATCTGAGTTGAGAGGCAGCGCTTTGCTTAGAGCCAAGGTTCAAAGACCTCATTCCTGTCACTGGCATGTGGAAATGGGTCTTAATCAGTCCTTCAGGTCCCCCTCTGGTAGGCAGAAGTGACACCCGACCTCTCCATCCTTCCCTGGACAGCACGGACATGAACCAGGCCCTGTCTTCTGGAGTCAGCAGCCCAGCCTCCTGCCCGCCAGCCCACCTCATCTCACCCTCCCTGGCATTCAGCATCTACCCTAGATTTCAAAACAAACCCACACAAAGCACCAGCCAGTAAGCTTCAGCCACTGGTCTCTTGAGGGTTTGTGTTTTCTTGCCTTTGCCAAGCGCCTACTCCTGAAGGTTTTTCAATAATGATCACATTTATGCCTTGAGGTTCAGTAATTTCTGTCCTTTGCGCACACAAACTAGAAGGAATTGAGAAGATCCAGCTCGGCTCCCCTAAACCAACCCAGTCTCCCAAGAAAGGCTAGAAGCTCATGGGATTTAGGAGGAGAATCAGGAAGACAACCAACTTTACAGTCCCCAAGCCCTATCATTTCCAGCCAGACCAAAAAGTACACACAGGTCCAAGCTGTTAAGCAACGTAAGGGATTCCTTGTTTACTGCGAGGCAAGAATAGGAGGAAAAGAGGAGGAGGATTCCAATTCAGCCCTCAAGGAGGTTAACAAGAGAATGTTGGCTTTTTTTCCCTGTAACTCCCACAGTCTAATCTATGTGAAGGTCTTCTTTCTGCACACCAAACATACACAGTTCAAATGAGGAGCAACAACCACAGACTATGCTGAATCAAGAGTCAGAAGCCAAGGCTCGGCGCCTGTGGCTTAACGGGCTAAGGCACCAGCCACGTACACCTGAGCTGGCAGGGTTCGAATCCAGCCCGGGCCTGCCAAACAACAATGACGGCTGCAACCAAAAAATGGCCGGGCGTTGTGGCTGGAGCCTGTAGTCCCAGCTACTTGGGAGGCAGAGGCAGGAGACTCGCTTGAGCCCAGGAATTGGAGGTTGCTGTGAGCTGTGATGCCACGGCACTCTATCCAGGGTGACAGCTTGAGGCTCTGTCTCAAAAAAAAAAAAAAAAACCACATTCTACTCCATCTGTGGTTGGTTGCTTAACTACCTCTCTACAACCCAAACTCAAACTCTTGGAGGGAAGATAATTGCTAATGGTCTTCTCATTCATCACTATGCCTAGAACTGGGTTCTCACCATAGCAGGTACAAAAATAAGGCTTTCTTGACTAAATTGACTTCTCTGACTTAAAATAGAGCATTCTCGGCCTCCCATACTGAATGTCATCATTGACAAGTTGATGGAGATGTTCCTTGGCTTCTAGAAAGCTGCTGGAGAAGGGTCTTGGTTTGTCAATTCCCCTTGCTCTGTCCTGACCCACACATGTGCAGTCTGGATGAATGATAACAGTTAATATTATGAAGGAGGATAACTCTGTAGGCAAGGATGCAGAGGAGTGTTTCAGAGACCAAGGCAGAGGTGCAGGATGGGGATGGAAGAGAGGATTGGCTGAGAGAGGGAGCTGGAAGATTGGAGAAGTTATCACTCTGGGTAAAATGATTTTGGTAAGGGATAGACTGACCTTATGTCTGGTCTTCCAAGGACAACCAGGTATACCTGCTATTGATCCTGTTGATCAATGATGTCTTATAATTTTTTTTTTTTGTGGTTTTTTTTTTGTCCAGGGCTGAGTTTGAACCCACCACCTCTGGCATATGGGGCTGGTGCTCTACTCCTTTGAGCCACAGGTGCTGCCCAATTGTGTTTCTTTTTTTTTTTTTTTTTTTAATCACTGCATCCCTCTCCCTCCCCACATGTCACAGTTTGGAAGGAAAGTTAAATGGTTTGATGCTTCCCCATATATAATTCAAAATAAAGACAATACCAATGAAAATGTGAAATAAGAAAGTCGCCAAGAGTTCTAATTATTTCCTTTAGTCCTTTTATTGAAATATCAAATGATCAAAGAGTTCTAATTATTTCCTTTAGTCCTTTTATTGAAATATCGAATGTCAGGTTATTTAAAAAAATTTTGATGTCCCTCAGCTCAGGTTACTCTTCTTTTTGATCCAGCACTTACCCAATCTTCTTTTTTCCCTAAAATTGGCCGGGGAGGTTCCTTCCCAGAATCCCCTTGACTCCATCATTGGGCCCAATCATTGGTAAAGTCAGTTCTGTCTGGGTGGCTTTGGGAGTGAGAAATGGATTCCAGATGTTGACAGCTGGTGGGCACCAGAACAGACCTGAGTCTGAGTGGAGCTTGGAATTTCCCAGAGCCAGACAGAGGCCCCTGTTCTGCGGCTTTGAGGGGGGGCTGTTCTCATACCACCCTCTTTGAGGTTTGATTCACTACGTGTTTTCTGGAAAAATACCAAGAAGGTAAAGCTAAGGATAAAGACTCTGCTATGAATTAGTGATCACCCATCACTGTTGCTGGGCCTAGGCCACCTTCAGGCTGTGGGCTACAGAGGGGATTTATATAAACATTATATTTCAGAGATGGAAGAGACAAACCTGAAACAAAGGATCAATAATATGATCCTTATAAGAAAATGTACATTAATGAGACCATTACATTGTATGCTAAGGAGTCTTTTTAAAATTGTTTTAGGTTAAATTCAGGTTACAAAGGATTAGGTTATAATGTTTGCACTTGATATGTAAAGTCTCTTTTATAATTGTATCCTGCCCCCAAGAGGTGTGCAGTACACCTTAACATTATGCCCATTAAGTAGGAGCACACCCATCCCTCTCTCTCTTCCGCTTTCCCCACTTCCTCATTCTCCTTCCCCCACCTTGACTTGATTTGACTTTTTCTCTTATTTGGGCATGATCATCTACTGACTTCTTATTAGTATTGAGTGCATTGTATTCTTGCTTCTCCATTCTTGTGATACTTCACTAAGAAAAATGTGTTTCAACTCCGTCCAGGTTAGCACAAAAGATGTAGCGTCCATCTTTTTAAATGGCTGAATAGTATTCTATAGAATACATATACCCCACTTTGTTAATCCATTCCTAGATTGGTGGGCATTTAGGTTGTTTCCACATTTTGGCGATTGTAAATTGAGCTGTGATAAACAATCTAGGGAAATGTTCTTATGATAAAATAATTTTTTCTTCCTTCTGGATAGATGCCTAGTAGTGGGACTGCAGGATCAAAAGGGAAGTCTAATTTGAGTTTCTTGAGGATTCTCCAGACTTCCTTCCAGAGAGGTTGCATTAGTTTGCAGTCCCACCAGCAGTGTAGAAGAATTCCCTTCTCTCCACATCCATACCAGCATCTGCAGCTTTGAGAGTTTGTGAGGTGGGCTATTCTTACTGGGGATAGGTGACATTTCAGGGTGGTTTTGATTTGCATTTCTCTGATGACTGGGGATGATGAGCATTTTTTTCATGTTTGTTAGCTCTTTGTCTATATTTCTCAAAGAAGATTCTGTTCATATCTCTTGCCCAGTGGCAAGATGGGATTGTTTGCTCTTTTTTGTTGATTAACTTGAGTTCTCTGTAGATCCTAGTTATCAACCCTTTATCAGATTCATACCATGGAAATATCTTTTCCCATTCTGGTGGCTGTCTTTTTGCTTTACTTGCTGTGTCCTTAGCTGTACAGAAGTTTTTCTACTTAATTAAGTCCCATTTGTTTATTTTGTTATTGTTGTGATTGCTGCTAAAGTCTTTGTCATAAAATCTTTCCCCACTATGACATTATCAAGAGTTCTTCCCACACTTTCTTCAAAACTTTTTATCAATTCATGTCTTAGATTTAAATCTTTTACCCATCTTGAGTCAATTTTTATAGGTGGTGAGAGGTGTGGGTTCAGTTTCAGTCTTTTACATGTGGTTATCTAGTTCTTCCAGCACCATTTGTTGAATAGGGATTTTTTCCTCACTATATTCTTTTGTTTGGTTTATCAAAGATCAGATGGCAACTAGAGACTGGTTTCATCTCTTGGTTTTCTATTCTGTTCCATAAGTCTATGTCTTTATTTTTGTGCCAGTATCATGCTGTTTTGATCACTGTAGGCTTGTCATATAACCTGGAGTCTAGTAGAATGATGCCTCCGGCTTTGTTTTTATTACTAAGAATAACCTTGGCCATATGGTTTTTTCTTCTAGTTCTATATAAAACAAAGTTCAATTTTTTCCATTTCTTCAAAGTATGATGTTGGTATTTTAATGGGGATTGCATTGAATTTGTAGATTGCTTTGGGAAGAATAGGCATTTTAACAATGTTGATTCTTCCCCGTCAAGAGCATGGCAGGTTCTTCTATTTGTTAATGTCTTCTGCCATTTCCTTTCTTAGGGTTTCATAATTCTCTTTGCACAGATCCTTCAACTCTTTTGTTAGGTATATTCCTAAGTATTTCATTTTCTTTGAAGCTACTGTGAAGGGAATTGTGTCCTTGATTTGCTTTTCAACTTAGTTATTGTTGGTGTATACAAAGGCTACTGATTTGTGGACATTGATTTTATACCTTGAGATGTTACTATATTTCTTGGTCACTTGCAGGAGTTATGTGGTTAAGTCTTTGGGGTTTTCTAAGTATAACATTATATTACTGGCAAGAGTTTGACCTCCTCTCTCCCCATTTGGATGCTCTTTATATCCTTCTCTTGCCTGATTGCATTGGCTAGAACTTCCAGTGCTATGTTGAATAGAGGTGACATTAGTGGACATCCTTGTCTGGTTTCAGTTCTAAGTGGAAAAGCTTTCAATTTTGCTCCATTCAGTATTATATTAGCTATGGGTTTGTCATAGATGGCTTCAATCAGTTTAAGAAATGTGCCACCCATATTCTTAAGTGTTCTTGTTAGAAAAGGAGCTGGATTTCATCAAATGTTTTTTCTGCTTTATTGAGAGGATCATATGGTTTTTGTTTTTGCTTATATCGATATGATGAATTACATTTATGGATTCATGTATGTTAAATCAGTCTTGCATCCCTGAGATGAAGCCTGCTTGATCATGATGTACAAATTTTTTAATGTGTAGCTGCAATCTATTAGCTAAGATTTTCTTGAGTATTTTTGCACCAATATTCATCAGTAAAATTGGTCTGCAGTTCTCCCTTTTAGTTGAGTCCTTTTCTTGTTTTGGAATCAGGGTGATGTTGGTTTCATAGAATGTGTTGGGGGAAGGCTCCTTTCTTCTCAGTGCTTTGGAATGGATTCTGCAGTATGGGTACAACCTCATCTTTGAAGGTTTGATAGAATTCTGGTGTGAAGCCATTCGGTCCAGGACTTTTTTTCTTATTGTTGGAAGCTTTTTTTTTTTTTTTCTTTTGGCAGTTTTTGGCCAGGGCTGGGTTTGAACCCCCCACTTCCAGCATATGGGGCCGGCGACCTACTTCTTGGAGCCACAGGCACCACCCTGTTGGAAGCTTTTTTATTGTTTCTTCAATCTCACTGCTTGATATTGGGCTATTCAAAAGGTCTATTTCTTCCTGGTTAAGTCTAGGGAGATGGTGTGATTCAGGTATTGGTCCATTTCCTCCACATTGTCAATTCTGGGCATAGAGTTCTTTATACTTATATCTCTGTGGTATCAGTTGTTATTGCCCCCTTTTAATTTCTGATTGAGGTTATTAAAGATTTTACTTTTCTTTATAGTTAATCTGGCCAATGATTTATAGATTTTATTTGTCTTTTCAAAGTTAAACAATGTTTATCAAAAAGCAACTTTTTGTTTCATTAATTTTCTATATGATTGTTTTGTTTTAAATTTAGTTTATTTTTTATTTAATATTGGTTATTTCTTCACTTTTTCTAGGTCTGGGATTAGATTGCTCTTCCTTTTCTGTTTCTTTAAGATGATTCATTAGGTTGTGGTTGTGCTCTCTGATAAAGCGTATGTTAATGAGGTCTGACCATAACCTCATTAGAACTTTTTTTTAAAGTAAATATATGTGCACTGATCTTCAGACATACAAATAAATAAGTGTTAAAAGGGGTCACCTTGGAGAAACCTATGCATGTAACTGGGGGTTGCTGTATTGATTAGAATGTTTTAGAAATCTCTTTCAAATTCAGTTTTTGGAGTTGACACATATGCCTTCTCCAAATGGCTAGTTCTCATTGAACTTTAAGGGGCTAAAGGTTACTCATATTCAGTGTGAACTAGTCAAGTTAAATGCAATTAAGTATAATCTGACCATTTAGGAAATGGGAGTTTAAGCAGAAGACATGGAGCAGGTGGCGTGCCAGGCTTGGCAGTGAATGCTAGACAGCAGAGTGGGTTAAAGAATTGTGGAGAGCAGAGGACTGGGAGCATCCAGAGAGCAGTTGGAGAGTGAGCTGTGCTCCAGAAGGGAGAAGGCAGTAGATTTGAGATATAGGTGCAGAGGGTGGAAGATAGAATTGGGGAGGCATGAAGAAACAGCCCGGGGGTCTACATAGGAAGAGGCCTAAGTCAGTTCAGCATTTCAGATGAGTGAAGTGTGCAGACAGGTAGATCTGAGTTCAAACCTCGATTTTATCATTTATTGGCTATGAGAAAAAATGCAAGTGATACCTTTCTAAATGGCTTACTATAAAGTAGTTTTTCCCAACCATAAAATAGGGATAATAATAAAGTCTTCTTTCGGAGTTGTCACGGGACAAATGTAATAAATCACACAGATGATATCAGGCAGTCAGCCTCCAGTAGAGGTCAGTTCTTTTGGTTATTATTCTATAAAGCTCCAGGAGAAAGCCTAGAGCAAGTTCTACTCCCTCCCATATGGGAGTATTATTAAATTCATTTTAGCAATATTTATTGAGTGCTAATATTACAGGTGCTATGCTAAAGCTATACGATGAGAAAAGATGAATTATAGGGAATTATTTTCCCACAACCTACTAAGTAGCCCTAAGTGTACAAATGACCAGAACAGACATAGGAATCATGAGGGAGGTGAAAAGCCTAGGTGCTTGGGAGAAGGTGAGAGCCAGGTGTGGGAGGCACTATGTAAAGAGCCTTTGTGCAGGGGAGGCTGGATGTGTCACCAGCCTGGAGGGGTGTAAGAGATTGGCACAGCTGGGGAGGTACAGACGACAATCCACACACAAGTCAGAATCGGCTCACGCAAAGACACAAGTGAAGAAACCATTGCAAGCCATGTCGTTCTCACCTCACTTCAGCTTGAGCTTCATCTTCATCTCTGAGAACTGTGCTTACCCGTGATCAGCACAGTGCTATATACAATAATGTCAATATTATAATTATAGAGATTAATAAATTATTTTTAAAAAATCTACTACCTCACAAAAGTTTCTCTGCAGACACAGGAAAAGAAAATCCTATTTCTTTTACTATTGGATTTTTCCAATTTTAGAAATGAAACCTCTCTCAGATTTGGCTCTGGTCTGAGACAAGTAGCTATCTGGTTGGATATTGAAAACATTGTGAACATTTGGGTGTAGCAAACATATCAGATACAAATTAACATGGGTTTCAACAACCCAAGGCCTGAAATAGCCCCACCTTCTAGATTCCTCTTGAAAACAAATGAGACCTCAGATCAAGAGGAAAGACCCTGCCTGAATGCACGCATAGGAGTTGAGACTAGCTAGTCCAGAAGTGCCCAGGTTTGAATCCAAGCTCTACTGCTCATTTTCCATAAAGCCTATTTGTATCTGTCATGTAGAAATATGAGTACCTTCCTCATATGGTGGTCATGAGAGTTAAATAAAACAATATGTTTTAAGCACATTACTATAGTAAATTGTGAATAATGTTATTCGTCATTATCATTTGTTCATTCAGGTCTTCTGTGTATCGGGCACCATGCTTTGTGCTCTGAGTAAAGTATAGCTCTTGACAGAGAGACACAGAAAGTTACAGGGCCAGCAGCCCTGCCTTCACCCTTACATCCTTTGTGTTTCTCCTGGTGTACAGGTAGGCTCTGTCCTGGAAAGAATCTATGAGTTTCTTCTCTTAAATCTCCCACTTGGGTAGGCTATCTGTGCCATTGCTTCAGAAGGACTTGCTGTGGCCTCCATCCTACAATCCCCTATCTCATTGCCCTGGTCCCTTCATAGCACTTCTTATTTTCTGAATTTGTGCTATTTATTTACTTGCTTGTTGCCCCTTTCTTCTATTTAAATACAAGCTCCTTCAGGCAAGAACTTTGTCTGGCTTACTCTCTGGCTGTATTCCAGGCAAACAGTAGTGTTTAATAAAGGCTGTTGATAGACTGGAAACTGAATGAAGGGCAGCAGGAGCTTGTTCTGGGATGGTGCAGGTCGGACAGACCTGGATTTTAAGTTGTCCCTTGAGAGTGGAGGCCATGCTCTCCTCTGTTACCTTTCTTGGTTGTCCACAGAGCTCTGGACACACAGTGGAGCATAATGAATACTTGCTAGTTGATTGGTGGAATCCACTAGAACAGAGAGGGAGTACACCTAGAGGCAGGAAAGGGGATAGCAAGATTCTGGGTCTTGGAAAAGGAATAGGAAATCCTTTTTAGTCCAGGGTAAGTTTTATTACTGTGGTGTGGTAGGAGCAAGTAGATTTATAGTCATTTTTACTGTTTATAAGTTTAAAAATATATTGCATGAGCTTACACAAGAAAGCAGGAGCTTTCACAATTTTCCATTGCTTTGAAATAGAGACGACTTCCATCTACACTCACATCCACCCCTTGGGCCTACGTGATATTTACAAATCATTTATCAGCACTGAACTCCCAAGAACTAGCTCTGCCATTCTCTAAGATGTTGGCTGACACCCCTGACAGCAGAAGCTGGGATATGTTTTGACAACCAAGTGGTTTCCTTAGCAAGCTGCTGGTGTTCCCACAGCTTACAAAATCAAGACTGTAACTTTCACAGGCTTCCCCCAGGAGAGGCACATGTTGACTCCCTTCTGAAACTGGTATTAGGTTTCATCTCTGAGCTCTACAAAGCTGGCCTGTCAGGTGAGTGCAAAGCAGGTCTCAGGCCTCATCATCTTTGGTTTTCTTACTTAAGAAAATCCAATCTTGTAGCATAAACACTTAGAGACCCCAGAAAATGTTTCCTTAGCCCCTTCTAAGAAGCCAGAAGTGAGCTAAGTAATATGGGGGTACATTGAAGATACTAAGAGGCAAATTAGGGAGTCAAGGTAGCAGGTACCACTGGTAGTACTGGCTACTACTGCTTATATACATTATTCAGAATTACTGGAATGACTTTCCAGGTTGTAGAGCCACTAAAGTTTAGAAAGGGTGATGGTTTACCCCAAACCACATGGCTAGTCACTGGCAGAGATGGATTCAAACTCAAGCTATCTGCCTCTAGACTGTGTTTCTCTTCCACCTCACCAGCCAGCAAGGGTTGAACACAGCATAGCAGAGATCTTTGTTGGTGGGTAGTCATAGCATAATAGTGAAGATTCACCTTGGGGCAGAGGAGGGAGTTGAATAAGTGGGGAGGAGGGAATAGGCCAGGGAAGGTGGAGCCCAGTAGTAGGAAGGGGACATCATAGCAGCAAAAACCTGCAGGTAGTTATATAGGAAACACTTGGGAAGAGAGTGAGGGGTATGCTTGCTTGAGCAGGAGGTTTGTGAACATTTGAGAGGGTTTTAGGAATTATGGGAGCCAAACTTGGGGACACGTGTTGTGGCGGGGCTGTGGTAGGTTTTCTGCAACAGACTGAGGAATTTGGATTTGATGCTATATTTTAGGTGAAGGCAGTTGTGGAGATTTCAAGAGGGGAATTAGCCTGATCAACAGTGTCTTAAGAATATCAGCCGGAATGGATGTAGAAGAGTTGAGGCAGAGAGACCATTGACAAGGTTTTGCAATGGCTGGGACAGAAGGAAGCTGCTCTGCCTATGAACAATTTCCCCTCCTTTCTGCTAACCTCCATTTCAGCAAAGCCACTGATGTCCACTCAAAATGGGCTTTCCTAGGACTCTGCCCAGCTCCTGCTGGGTCTGTGGCCTGACTCCTCCAGACCAGGGAGCCACAACCACATCCAAGTTTGTGTGGCCATCCTGGACCTCAGCAGATCCAAACAAACACATTTTCCTTAGGCTGAGGGAAGCCTGCCAACATAAGGAGGCATAAATCTTTTCTTCTCTACTAAAAATGCTACTGGTCATTCTAGAAACAACTTGGATGTTCTATAATTTATTTATACCATCTCATTCTGGGAAGGATGGGAAGATGGTATCTCTCGTTTTAAGAGGACCAAAATCACATATTTCATGACATCATGCTTATCTTTGGCCGGAAAGGTGCTTGCTCATGAAGCGTGGATAGGATGTCATGATTTCTTATTTTTTTCTCTACAAGGTAATCAGGGCTTCTGGAAAAGATAGGGTTACTTTTACCAGTAGAGTGGATGCCAGTGACACATCTGTGACAGAGGTGAGCATGTCATGAGGGGCTGGAAGGGAGGAGGGCTCTGTAGCATCTCCTCCCCTGTTCTCTTCACATCTAGGACATGGATTTCACCGCTGGGAACTGTGTCCAGGAGACTTGACAATATAGGGTAGGCTCAGGAGTTCATCCAGCTAGACAACCACAGAGCCAGAGATAATCAGAGCTGAAAGGTGTTTCAGAGTCCAAGAGCAGTGTTCTCAAGTTTTTTAGTAGGAATACGAATCACTTGAGATGCTTCTGAAAACCCAGATAACCAAGCCCTCTCTGCAGAGATTTAGACTTAGTGGGTCTGAAGAGTCTGCATTATTAGGTGTGTTATTAGTAAGCAATAGGAACTAATTTTTGTCTGATTAAGCTGGGCAGGCAGAATTGCTCCTGGGACTGTAGACTCTGGCAAAGCAAAGAAAGAGGGGGAATGATATCCCAGAGAGGGTCATCTGGTCAGCCAGATCGCTAAGCATCAGCTCCAGTGGGGCCCTCGGGTAGCACTTGCATACTCTCTACCCCTTTGAAAGGCTTCTACCATCCTCTTAACTGTGATTCCAAACCATTGACCATTTCCTATTATTTGATGTTGGCTTTTATTTCAGATTCTCTCCCCTTCCAAGACAGATGTACAACCACTTGTCCATTAGCTAGAGGTGATGTTTTTATCATTTTAATTAGGCCTAATACTTATCTATGTGTTACTGTACATTCAATCTTTGTAATAAATCTGGAAAATTGAATGTCCTAGTATCATTTCCATTTTATAGGTGAGAAAGATGGAACCCAGAGAGGTTAAATGACATGTCCAAGTCATATGGCAAGTCATGGCTCACCTGGAATTTAAACTTGGCATCTGGCTGCAAAGTTTGTCCTCTTCCATCTGCTAGTTCTTCACCTGGGCTCTCCTGATTTGGAAGAGCTCTGAGTCCATGAACAGACTCAAGTATGACACATCAGGCCTTTATATATCACTGCTAGAGGCTTTCTCTTTAATTAAAATAGGATGTTACTTGGATTCCCACTTAATCTCTTTTGCTCCTGGACACCCAGTCTCAGTCAACCACTATCGAAGGGCCCTGTGGTTCACCTCCTGACTCCATCAATAATTTTACCTACTATTCTGGTGACCACACCTACTTTGTCTCTAGTTCTAAGCTCACTGTCTTCAGACATAGTCTGTACATTGTTTAATAATTATGCTGTAGTCAGATGATCTCTCTCTCTCTCTCAGTCCCTTTTTTAAAATCTTAACTCTCAATACTGCCTCTCTGATAAATGTGAAGCATACAACCTTTTCCCTGGTATCTTACAAAGAACAAAATCAAAACTTCTCCCTCCAGCACCAAGCAGGCTGTAACTGGCTAATATTTATATAGCATTTATATTTGTCAGACACTATCTTTAGAGTCTTGCATGCATTATCTCAACTTTTCCTCAACACAAGCAGAGAGAGTAGGTTCTACTCTTGTACCATTTAGAACTATAAAGGAGGTGGGAGCGAGATGTTTGCTCAGGGCCTCATGGGAGGCAAGTGCAGAGCCAGCGTTCAATGCTGAGCAGTCCAGTTCCAGGCTAGCTCTCAGCTAATTCTTCTTGCCATAGCTTTAGCTCATTCTCCTTACTGTGTCATCGGTGAAGATGAATCCATCCATTCTACAAATATTTACTGAGAGTCTTCTCTTTGCCAGGTGAAGGAAAACTGTATGATCTCTGCCTTTATGTAGCTGGGTGTAATTGGGGAAGAAGTCACTGATCCACTGTACCTACAAATCTATATGAAACTGCGTGTGTGAAAAGCTGTGAGGGAGAAGTCTACAGTGCTGTGAGTGTGTGTGATGGGATCTACCTGGTCAGGTAGATGGGAAATGGAGGTCTGAAACTACAGGGCCCCTTATGACAAGAAGCTGTGAGCCCACTATTGCTAGGGACCCTGCGGCCTTAGCCTCACTTTGGGAACCCTGAGTGAAGTGAGAATAGAAGAAAGAGAATAGCCTATGTGGTCCTCTAAGGGCTCCTGTAGTTGCTCTAAATAGTTCCTTTTCCAGCCCTGTGAGCCCCTTGAGAGGAGTGATGGAGCTGATCCCCTAGGGGACATCCTGAAAACATACTCTTTCCCAGCCTGAGGACTCAGCATTAGGCCTTCGGAGGTAGAAGGAAGCTCTTGGAAAGAATCAGCCACATGAGATCTGCTGGGGGAGAAGTGGGAGAGGAGGGTGGGGACTCAGTGGGTACTGGGGTCCCAGGGGCACATCTCAGAGAGGTGGTCAGTGACCTCCTTCTGTGTCTGGCTGGTGTGCCTTCTGCAGTAATGTGGGGACACACATGGGGCCTTCTGGTGCCACGTTGCTGCGTGGATTGGTGTGGATGTCACTGCAAAGCTTCATGAGGAAACTTTGGAAACTCAGGGGCTATGCAGGCCATTTCTGAAGTGCTTTGTCATCTGGGTGTAGTGTGTTTGTTAACTGAGGAGAGAAAGGAGGGGCTTCTCTAGCCCCTCTGAAGTCCCTTGATGGTAGTTTTCTGCCCCAAGTCTTCATGTCCTTTTGCCCAGCTCAACTCAGCTGTTAGGTATGAGTGACCCAGAAAGCAGAGAGATTTCTTTCACTTAGAGCCAATTTATGTAAGGAAACTGATCAACCCAAGCAAAGATTTATCAGAAGGGGAAACAAAAAAGAAATACACAAGTGGATAACAGAAAGGGAGACAAGGGATAGCCCCTGGACTCTTTGGGAGAGGATCTGGGAAGTAACTGTGGGATTGTTGCCCTACGAGACAGCTCCTGTCCTCACAGTTCAGAGGCAGGAAGCTTTGCCAAGCCCAGAGTGTGAGGTTCTGTGTAGCACAGGGCTGTCAGCCTCTCCAACCTCAGGGCCTGGACTGATAACCAAGACAGGATGCCAGGAGCTCAGTCTGCCCAGATGTCTGGCCTCCAGTTTATCAAGCCTAAGAGATGGTATTTTCTTTCAGACCCACTGGCCAGAGTGACTCCATTGTCCTGGGAGCCCATGCTGGAAGGTTTCTGCTTGACAGTACTTTCTTTTGAATAGCCAGGTTGTCCCAGACTAATAATAATACAGTCTCTCCCTTTAAGGAAACATGACCAGGATAGACAAAAATAAAAAGAAACTCTGTTCAGAGTAAAGATAGGAAATGTGGCATAGTTGAATTAGCCCCAGCCGTGGAGTCAGGAAACTGGGGTCTCAGTTTTGCCGCTTGCTAACTGGGAATTCTACGCAGTCCCTAGGTGCATGGCTCTCCGAGCCCTCGATTGTGAAATGGAGCTGATATTTTATAAATGATGTGATTTCTTTTGAATGCAAGAGCTTCTTAAAACTATAAAATACTTTCCAAATAGAAAGGATTATTTTTATTACCTGGAGAAGGAAGAAAGTAAAAACAGTGCGTAGGATGAGTGTAGAAATCTCTACTGTTAGACATCCAGGGCTGCTGTGTTGCTGCGTTGCGTTCTGCAGGAATAGCGCTTTCAGGAGCGTCACGTGAACGGTGTCCCTCACAGTGATAATGCAACGGTGTCCAGGCAGGGAGAAGGGAGTCATGTTTGACAAAATGAAAAGCAGTTTCGTATACAGTTCCAATCTGTTCTCCACAAAGCTATTATAACAAATCAGCAGAACATTAATATGAAGCAATGTATCAATGAGGATAGGTTATATTATGCTGCAGTAACAAATTGGCCTCTAAGTCCCCAGCACTTAAAATACAGAGGTTTATTTTCTACTCATCTTAGTTACCCATTATGAAATAGCAGAGAGCTTTGCTCACTCTAGTCTCTTAGGAAAAATGGTGACAGAATGGCCACTACCTGGAACAATGTGGGCCACCATGCCAAAGAGAAAAAAAGCCCTAAGAGTCTTGCACTGGTACTGGTGCTTGCTTAGACATGATATATGCTATTCTTACTCCCAACTCATTGGCCAGAACTAGTCACCCTACAAATCACAAGTCACCGAGAAAGAACAATTCTGCCTAGAAGGTAGAAAGCCAGAAATACTTTAAAACACTAATTATTACCCCAATCAATAACTGAAACCAAACATTACCAGAACCAACATTTCTAGAACATCAAGTACTGGATTATTCAAGCACCGATCCTCTACTGATGGCCAGTGTTCAGAAATTCCACCCTCTGAAATGATGCAAAGGAACACCCAGTCCTTCGTTTTACTAGATGCTCAAATTGTTTATTGAAGCTGATGCCATTGACATAAAAGCTAACTTCATTTAAACATTTCTCTATTTTTGTAAGTATTTATTGAATCTTAGAATGGCAGAAGTGGATGAGATTTCAGGCTTCAACCAGTGTCACAAGTATGGGACACATTTGGAGAGAAGCTAAGGTCTTTTCCTCGGTGCATAATCATTTAGCAGCTGCCCCGCGGCCAGAATCCAGCTGTCTTGTGTAGGCTTTGTTCACTTGGCTGGACACCAGATTTCCCTTAGCCCTTTCTCCAGAACCAGATGTTTCCATTTTGTGGTACCAGCTCTGACGCTATTTTTTCTGATACAGCTGGCTCATCTAACAGAACTCATCTGCATTCCTCCTTTTATCAAGAGATGAGACGTCTGCTCAGTGAGACCAGCAGAACCAGGCTTTTGGTCTAGCTCCCATGTAACAGCCTGAATTCTAAAGTACTGGTGAGTTCATTTGCTAAGACTCTGGTCACTCTATTGAGTTAACACAAGAAAGTTGTTAGTCAGTTGCAGCAAGTAGGCAATTTATGAGTTTTAATGCTATGCTTTTCTTGCTTTTTCTTACTCTAATAAACAAGATCATTACTTTTTGCTAGATTATATACTCCATTATAACAGGGACCATTTTTGTTTGGCTCATTGCCACATTTGCAGCCCCTAGCCACTCAGTAAAATTTGTAGCATGAATGATGGCAGCCTGAGCCACACAGTATGCCAGGTGCTTAATAAACAAGAAGTAGTAGAGATAGTATCGTCTTCACAGGAACCTCGTGGGATAACTATTTCACAGTCCCATTTTACAGATGAGTATGTTGAGGCTAAATGGTAGAGGCCATGTAGCTAATGAATGGATGAGCTGGGGTTTAATTTATTTTATTTTTTTATTGCACTTTTTTTTTATTAAATCATAGCTGTGTACATTAATACAATCATGGGATACAATGTGCTGGTTTCATACACAATTTGTAATGTTTTCAACAAACTGGTTAACATAGCCTTAGTGGCATTTTCTTAGTTATTGTGTTAAGACATTTATACTCTACACCTAGTAAATTTCACATGTACCCTTGTAAGATGCACTGTAGTCCCATTGTGGTCCCATCAATTACCCTCACTCCACCGCCCTTCCTCCTCCCCTCCCTTGCCCCTTTCCCCATATTCTTGTGCTATAATTGGATTATAGCTTTCATATGAAATCTATAAATTAGCTTCATAGTAGGGCTGAGTATATTGGATACTTTTTCTTCCATTCTTCAGATACTTTGCTAAGAAGAATATGTTCCAGCTCCATCCATGTAAACATGAAAGAGGTAAAGTCTCCATCTTTCTTTAAGGCTGCATAATATTCCATGGTGTACATGTACCACAATTTATTAATCCATTCATGGGTCAATGGGCACTTGGGCTTCTTCCATGACTTAGCAATTATGAATTGGG
>CAUYRH010061480.1:0-22943 GCA_963574655.1 Perodicticus potto | reverse complement strand
AGCATTAAAAAAAGATGGAGAACTTTACTTATTTTATGTTTACATGGATGGAGCTGGAAAATATTCTTCTTAGTAAAGTATCTCAGGAATGGAAAAAAAATATCCAGTGTACTCAGTACTACTGTGAAACCAATTTATAATTACTCACACTTGCATATGAAAAATGAAACACAACTATAGCCTAGGATGAAGGAGGGAAGGTGAGGGAGAGGGGAAGGGAGGGGGGTGGGTCGGTAGAGGGAGGGCTAATAGGGGGACCACACTTATGGAGTATACTGCAAGTACAAGTTGGATCTATCAGGTGTAGAACACAAATGTCTTAATGCTGTAATTGGGTAAATGAGGTGAAGGCTGTGTTGATTAGTAGGATGTAAGCACTCCAATTTGTACAAATAATCAGCACATTGAATCCCATAATGGCATAAATGTATTCATGATCTATGTACAAATGACTTAATTAAAACAATAAAATAAAAATGCTGTTTTTTGGTTTTGTTTGTTTGCTTTTGATACAGTCAAAATTCATCATACAGAGTCTCTGAGTTCCATTCTAAACCTCAGTTGTAATTTAGTAGAATGTTTCCTCAAACATGGGGGCCTCATAGAACATGTTAGCATCTCAAGCAAGTATTCCTAAAACTGCCTTTTACACTGAGGACATGACATTGTCACACAAATAATTGTTTATATACTGATTTCCCATGGCAAAGGAAGGAAGGAGGAAGGAGGGAAGGAAGGAAGGAAGGAAAGAAGGAAGGAAGGATAAATGAAAGGGAAGGGACTCACAAGTTTCTTTCTATGGGTATCATGGTGCATGTAGGATCAACTACCATTGACTCTGGGACCACATCAGTCAAGGTAAATATTAGTCTAGTCACTCTTTCTGAAAATTTTATCACAACCCCAAAATGTCAAACTTCTGATTAAGGTTTTTAAACCCTAGAGAAGAGAAACAAAGTATATTAACAAAAGATTGAATTTTATTGGATTCACTGAATGCTAAGTTCATGCCTATTTTCACTTGACAGTATGTTCTTTAAAAAATATTTTCAAGGATTGAAATGCAAATGTTTAAGTCAACTCCTTCTTCTCTTTTTTTCCTCACATATCCCTCCACATGTCCTAGATTGAACACCAAGTCATGTGTTGCTTCCTTATTCTTCCAGCATTTACACATCATTATAGAAAGCATTGTTTTGCAAAGGTATAACCGCATCAAATATGTCAATATGTGATCCTTTGGATGAGTTCACATGTTTTGGCAAATTAAATAAAACCTTTTCATCAACACCAAGGTAGGCAAGCAAAATAATTATGAAAAGATTATTTCTCACATTTTATTTTCTTTCACTGTAGGAGTCACCATAACCTTTTCTGTTCGCTTTATCTAATGATTTATTGATAACTCATCTTTGTACCATCTTCAGTGACACAGATAATTCCAGTGTCTTTTATTTTCTCAAATTTGGATTTTAGTCTGAAAACTACTTGGAAAATGCAAGCAGTGAGACGATGAGTTCCAGTTTCTCTGGGACCAGCCAGCAGCCTCTGTTGTCTGGATATAATTATCAATAGCTTTCCTTTCATTCTCAAAGTGTCCTGATTTGTGATAATAAATTGTTTAGTCATTGCAATTACAATCTGTTCTTCTGATTTTAAATTACAAGAATTTCCCAAAGTGACATTTAGATAGATTTGAAAAGAAGTTTTTTTCTAGATGTCTATAAATATTTGTCACTGGTAGTTGCGCAGAATATACGGACAGTAATTGACCTTGGCAATGCCCGAAACTGACAGGGTTGTTATTGCTGATACAGTGAAAGCTTTTGTTGCGGTATTATCCTTAATCACAGGTTTTCTGGACACAAAGTCAACTGCAAATTCATTAAATTGTCAAAATCATTTGTCCATTAAAAGGTCAATTTGTTAATGAAGAAGATAAATTGAACCTTACCATTAGAAGGGCAACAGCATGCATATCAGTGACAAAGAAAACCCGTGTTTAATTCCACATCCAACATTAACTAGTCCTACGACCTTTTAGGAGAAAGCTCTTCAAAAGTGCTAGGTTTATTTATTTCTAAAAGAGTTGAACCAGATCAGAGGTTTTCTAATGTGGATCTGCTAATCACTACAGATCAGTATCACGCTTCGGCAGTCTGTTACAGCACGTGAAAAAATTAAGTCCTTCTTTAAGCGAAATGTACTCAACACAAGCATTTAGTGTTTTGTTCTGAGAGTATATACTCAGGGTATTTTGATGTGGAAATTGCATAAGGTAGTTGGCAAAGCTTTTAATTAAATGAACGTGTTAATAGCTGAATTTTATTAAACCTGCCTATATTTCACACGTGTTAGCTCTAAGGACTAATTATGCTAAAGGAAGATAGGATGAATTGGTAAACATTATGCTTAAATGGCTGTTTCTATATACACATTCCTATTTCACCCTACTTTAGTGGGAACTGAATGAACAAAAGAGAATATAAAAATATAGCCCCAGTGAATAGCTTTGGTAGAATTCCCCAGACCTGGTTACACAATAGGGTTTGTGGAAACGAAATGGTCACAATTCAAAGAGAAAGGAATTGCTATTGCTCCAAACTATTTTGGGTTAGAGGCAAAGCCTTGGAAAGGAGATAAACAATATATTTTTCCATTTCTTCTTGTGAGGGCTCAGACGTGTTCTTTAAACTCCAAACAAATTTCATACGATGTGCTTTCTTTTACCTTGTTGATTGTTCTTGTGAGACTATTGGAAGAAATACAATAGCACTATGGGAGTCTATGACATTGGCCTTAAAGAAAAAGATGAGAAGGCCAGAAAAGAGAAAAAAAAAAAAAAAAAACAGGAGAAAAGGAGAAAGCTTTTTATAGTACTACAGGAAACCACTTCAATACTCAGGCCAGCATAAAAGCCTTCGAAAGCATGAAAAGACATCCTGCGGGTCCTACTAATGGTAAACGTAATGTATAAAGATGGGAAAAAATGCCCGCAGAAAGAGTTAGTATATTACGAAAATTGTCATTTGAATCTACTTTAATTCTTGAAGTTAATTACCAGTTTAACTTTCATTTTGAGCAGAAAAAACAATATTAAAAAGAGATGGCTGATCATCACTCGGTGTCTGAAAAAAAGGGCCGGCATACAAAGCAAGCCTCGTGAAAACAAAAATCCGTGTGCAGTCGAAGTGATTTTACGTACTAGACAGTCTGTTGATAGACATTCCCTAGGCTCCCCCTACACAGGATGTAGTAAATATTCAGAGTAGTCCTTTCTACAGGCATCTTTCTTGAGAAAATTCCCTCCTGGTGACAGACTAGGGAGCAACATTCCAGGAGACCAGAATATACCACCAGAATGTGCCTTTTTGGCAAAGATTATTTTGAGCTTATTATTTTGAGAAATAACCGACTGGAAATAAAGTGGAAGTTACATCTTTTGTAAGAAAAATTTACACCTCGAAAGGAAATTTCCATTTGTAAAGGTGTCTCTCTCTCTGTCTGTACCAGAGAGAAGGAAGGCCGAACACTAGAGACAGTGGAGAAAGCACCAGTTTAAATCTGCATAACAAACCCTACTCCCATTTGGGGAACTATTCCTGGTCACCTCCCCATAACTGTTCCACTCCACACCCTTTGCTCTTGCGTCTGTAACTGAGAATGGTATTTGAGCCTAAATTCTAAGCATCTCTGGGGTAACTCATTTTTCCCTGGGTATCTCCCATGTACATGGTGTACATAATAAATATATGTTAATAAACTTAAGTTTGTTTATCTCGTTATTATTATTATTTTTTGCAGGAGTCCTAGCTAAAAACTATGAAGAACAGAAAGAAAATTGTTTCTTTCCCAGCCAATGTTGTGTTAGTAGAGTGTGAATCCCAAGTGGGGTTAAGTGCTTAGATTAAATAGGTTATGCTGGGCAGTTATTTATTAGAGGGCACTGAGTGGGAGAAGAGAGCCTTAGCTGAATTATAAAAAAGGGATTTAGATAGAATTTGGACAAGGGATATTTAAGAGTGAAGAAAAAACAAGTAAATTCATGGAGCTAACAATAGGAGATTATAAGGAACATGCACAGTCCAGTTTGAATAATTAGTGATAAGGTCTTTGAACTAAAATAAAATCCTAAGCCTTACTCTACTTACTGAATGGACTCCCTCTCAGCCAATGGAACACTTGGGGACTCCTGCCTTATAACTGAGCCTGATGGTGGCTGGGAGGTCAGACATGCCTCACTGTATTCCCTCCCTGCCTAACAGCCTTCTTAAACTTTCTTCCCTAAGTGCTAATAGAAACCAGTCTTGCAATACTCCTTTCTTTTTGCAGTTTCAATAGGATAAATGACCAGTCTTCCTTCCTGGTAAGAGACCATAGCCATGGAGCCATGGACTGGTCTCATCCATCTGCAGAGCCTGCATAGAAAGGGTTTTGTGTCCTCTGCTTCACCTTGGACGTCAGAGGGCAGGAATCCCCATTCTCAGACAATGCCATGATTGCCACCTTCTCATGTGCATGCACCTGCTTCGCTTTCATAAATATTCATGATTCTTCCTGCCTCTTGTTAAATATGTGGATTTGGTCCTGTTCTGCATAAATTATCCCTCCCTCAGAGTACATGGTCTCAGCTTCTGTCCAAGGCTCTGATTACCAGCCTGTCAGAATGTCCACCCTGCAAGCTGTAACCCTTTAGGAGAAATTCAGCTCTCTTTTCCATATGTAGGAACCTCTTCATTCTTCACTTGACACTATCGGTATTCTTTTTTTATTTTGGTAAGTTTAGAAAAGCAGAAAAAAATCATAGAAAATAGAATTGTAGGATATTGAGACCAAATGCTTTCAAACTTTCCTATCTGTGACTCTTTCCCAATGGGTGGTCAGTTTTGAATTCATCAGGCAAATATTTTCATTGCTCATGTGAGTCGCATGAATTAGGTCTCGTATGTTTATACACGTCATTTTATTATATTCTGTTTTATAACTCTCTTAAAAAGTTTAACATTAGATAATTACCTTATTATCTTTTCTTTTACCATGTGCCTTTTAACAGCTACTTAGTATTCTTTTCTGTGGCTACACCCCCAATGATCCACCCTTACCCCCCTGAGAAACACACAGTCTGTTTCCTAGATTTTTCCAACATGAACAGTATGAGAATGAGTAAACGATGCACCCATGTGTCTATAGGAAGCCCTATGTGTAAAGTCTAAGAAGTACAATTAATAAATCAAGACAAATTCCAGTTTAAAATGTAATAAGTTTTTTTAGCAGTTTTCCTTTATAATGGCTCAATTTTTATCCTCATCAACAGTGTTGGAGCGGCATGAATGTGTAAGGGCAAAAGAAAAGTTTCCTCTCCACATATTGCAGTTTGCTGATATGAATGACACCAGGTAACAGGAGAAAAAGACACATGAACGTATTAATGTGCATATAGACATGAAAGTCCCACCGATATGAGACTTACAGACCAGAGGGTTGAGATGTATATACTTCTTCACAGAGGACAGGTAGGTAGGGGACGGTAAGATATTTTAGAGGGGTAGTAAATTATTTTTAAGGAAGATGAATGAACTCAAAGAACAATGGCCTAAGACAAAGTTCTGAGTTCTCAAAAAGCTAAAAATAGAATTACCATTCAATCCAGCAATCCCAGTACAGCGTATCTACAGGAAAAGAACTTAGTATATCAAGGCTATACCTGCACTCAAATGTTCATTGCAGCACTATTCACAACCATAAAGATATGGAATTAACCTAAATGTCCATCAAGATAAAGAAAATACACTACATATACACAGTGCAATACAATTCAGCTGTAAAAATGAATAAAATATTGTCATTTGCAGCAACTAAATGAAACTTCCAAGGCATTATGTTAAATGAAATAAGCTAAGCACAGGAAGAAAAATACCACATGTCCTCAATCATATGTGAAAGCCAAAAATGTTGATTTCATGGACACAGAGAATAAGGTGGCATCATCCTAGCTCACAGCAACTTCAAACTCTTGGGATCAAGCATTCCCCTCACCTCACTCAGCCTTCCAAGTGCCCACCACAATGCCCAGCTAATTTTTTTAAAATTTTTTGTAGAGATGGGGTCTTGCCCTTGCTCAGGCTTGTCTCAAACTCCTGAGTTCAGACAGTCCGCTCACCCTGGCCTCCCTTAGAGCTAAGATTACAGGAGTGAGTCACCGTGCTTGGCCCCAATGTCCTCATCTGATGAGGACATCTATCATAATAATCGCCTTTTAACTTAATTATTCTTTAAAAAAAATCTATATCTCCAAATATAGTTACATTCTGGGGCACCAGAGGTTAGGACTTCTACTTATGAATTTTGGGGGAACACAATTCAGTCCAAACCAATCACATACCTACATTTGAAATACAACAAAGAAAATCATAAAGCCTGAATTTGTCTTTGTGTTATCATCCTTGGGCTAGAGTTAGGTGTGGGTTGCTGCCTTCCTCAGTAAAGCGACTGCATTAGGCCTGGAGAGGTTACAGACATGGCATATGATACATATACTTCTACAGTTTGCTGAAGAAACTAACAATGAGGTGCTGTGTCTACATTGTTTTGGGGGGTCATGGAGTAACAGGCTCATGTTGGTGAAGGGAGATTGTAGGGATACATGCAAATATGAGGGTGAGTATGATTTACCACAGGTCCTACTAATTATTATCAATGTTGTTAAAATAAGTATCAATGTTTAATGAATGCAATTATTAATAAACACTGCACAGATATTTATGTACTGAGGCGACTTATTTTTTATGTTTCAGCAAGGCTTACAATCCACATGTACACATAGTTATGATTTCATGATATTCTGTAAAATGTCATGCTTGCCTGAATAGACAGATGGTATTAGGGTAGTATAACTTGATGAATGTTGGAGAGCTAGAAGCTTTATTTGATAGAATAATTCCTTTCCAGATGTCATGTGCCTTCTTTAGTATGTTTTTTTTAAATGTCTTTTCCTTTTGAAAAATGACAATATTTAAAAATATGAATTCTGTGAATTTGAAGTAGGTCTTAAATATCGTAGGTTGTGATTCTAACAAAGCAATTCTATTGCAATCCTTTGTAATATCCTTATTTGCAGATATTGTCTTCGAATTTAAATAAATACTAAGTGTCCACTTTCTATTTAATTGATCACAAGAATATTTGGGGATGTATTTTTTGTATTGTACCTCTCAATGATGTTTGTTTTCCTTGTTTCTTCATTTGGTTATTTTGATAATTATTGTTCTTTGTTACATACATGTATAATAATAAAGCATAATTTTCTTTGTTTCTGGTTAAAAAGGGTTATGCAAAGAAAATCTTTTGAATTATGCAAAGGAAAAAGTAAATCATGGCTATAGAGTCTATTTTAATTTAAAATGTGAGAGCTTAACACAATCTCTCAATCTATATATGTCAATAAGCTGTTGAAGTTCCAGCTAGCTTGTTGAGGGTTTGGGACTGAGGGTCAAGTCACTCGCGTAAACACTCAACTCCTTTGCACTTCTGTTGCTTTGTTATCACTTGGCTGTTAAATTTGATTTCCTTCTACTCTGCACTTCCTCCCACAGAGGCGACCTCAGTTAGAGGAAGACCCCTCTCCACGCCAACAGGCGCTACTTTGAAGTTATGACCACTGACCTCAGGTAGATCCCTGATTTCTATTTCTTTCTCTACATTCATTCTTTCACTCTCTTAATTGACTATTTTATAGTTTTTCCTGTCTTCTGAAATCTTCAATGATTCTTTCTTCCTCCTCGGTTTCTTCACTTTCAGTTGATGAATTTCATTTCTCTTTCCCTGAGAAACAGGAAACAATCGGACCTCATTCTTGTCATTCTGTGGCAGCTCCCCCCTTGCTGCATCTGTGCAGATTTGCTGCTCCTTCCTGACACGGGGGATGTGCTGTCCAGACTTCAAGCACAGAGCTGCAGCTCCATCGAGAATCAAATCCTAACCTGCTTAACTACTTAAGGATACTGCAACCCAGTTCTTCCTTCTGTCATCATTTTTCTCTAGTTCATCTTTCTCATCATGCATATATATGGTATATGTGTGTGTGTGTGTGTATATATATATATATATATATATATACACACACATATCTCCACACATTATTTTTTCCTCGTTAAAACAAACAAAATCAAAACTTTTTACTCATCACTGCTGTTAATTCTGACCCTGGTTCATTCATTCCATTTATAACAAAACTCTTCTCAGAAGGAATCTCTCCTTGCAGTCTCCAATTCCTCTACTCTGATATATTTTGGAATTCCCCCTTTTCATGTTTTTATTTGCACCTTGCCATGACAACTGCACTTGTGTAGACCTTCACCACCTGCACAAATTTATACCCGTTCTTGGACCTCACGGTACTCGTCTCTCAGCCCTCTGGACATAGGTGATCCCTCCCTTCTTGGTCTATAGGACACCATAGTTTCCTGGTCACTTCCTACCCCACAAATCAAGTCAGCTGATTTCTCTTCATCTACCGAATCTGCTAATGTAGTCTGATCACAAGAGCTCAGTTCTTAGGCTTCTCTTTTCAAGTTAAACTTATTCCCTCAGTCTTAATACCAAGATTTTAAGTGATATTAATACGGCATTGACTCCCATATGTAATGGCCACCCAAGTCTGGTGACTGTATCCAAATTCAGTCCCAAACTGAACTCCCCCTAAAACTGCTTGTCCCTGTGCCTTCTTCAGTTTAGTAAATGTCAACACCATTTTCCCAGCTACTTGGTAAAGAACTTTGAATTCATCTGTGTGTGATTCTTTCATTTCTTACAACCATTTGAGAAGCAAATCAAAATATACTCAGAATCAGGTAATGCCACGGTCATTCTTCTCAGCCACCATCCTCATTTTCTTGGATATTCACCAGTTTCTTCTCACCCGCTCTGGTCCGTGATATTTCTCCCCTTTGATCTTTTCTACACACAGGAGACAGAATGATCTTGGTAAAAAACAACATTATATTTTTCTTCTTCGTAAAGCCCTTTTAGAGCTTTTTGTCTTATTCAGAGCAAAACGTAAGGTTTTTATACATTTATATATATTACCTCTGAGTAATTTCTAATTCTACAAGTTTTCTTGCTTACTCTATCCTGATCATATCAGCCTCCCAGTTGACCCTCAAAGTAGCTGACTGCTAACTTGTTTAACTACTTAAGGATAAGTAGTCAAGCACCCTTGAGTTAGAACCTCTGTACTTGCCATTCCTTATGCCTAGAACTTTCCCCTAGATAAACTCAGTGCTCATTACTTCAATGTTTTACTCAACCGTAACTCTTTGTGAGGTCAACTCTGTCCACACTGCATACAACTTTCCATCTCATTTGCCCGCTTTATTTCTCCACTGTACTTCCCACCATTTAACATATTTTACTTATTTATTGCGTGTGTCTTTCCGTGTCAAAGTGAATTCCTAGGAACCAGGTTTGTGTTTTCTTTTACTTGCATATTGTTAAAAAGAGAACACTGTTTGGAACATATAGTTGCTTAGTAAGGATTTCTTGAATTAATGAATGGATGGATGGAGGCTATGTTCCAATATTTATATTACATCATTGTTTTCTTCCAACTCTAACTCATTCATTTAATAAAGGGTGGGCATATTTGCACACGAACTTTATGGACACCCAGTATATGCCTAGAACTTACTAAGCTAAATACAAACATGAAATCATGGACTCCCAACCTTTTACAAATTCTCATGCTCGTGAAGAATGATTGTAAAAGGATAATTGTTATAATAGGGTATGACAGATTCTATTGAAGAGGCAATCATCTGATAACATCAATCAGGTTGAATCCTGAAAGACAGATAAAACACAAATGAGAGTGACAATTTGAAAGGGATAGTTGAAACAGTGTTGAGCAGCATGAACAGGATGCTGGGGTTAAAAGGGCATAGGACCATCAAAGGCCACCACTGCACAGCCAGGAGAAAGTCGAGAGTAAGAGTCAGCTGACCCAAGATAGTAGTGGAGTTCAGGGTTTCCATAAACCTATGTGATTTAGATTTATCCTATTCTGGGACATGGGTGCCCTAAATAATTTTAGCCTGAGGATCTAAGGCCTTCAAACTATTGAAAGTTCAAACTCGGAATATGTCAATTTTTTCTAGTAAGAAAAAATATATTTGTAGCTAAAAGACAACAGAAAAATCTACCAAAAGTACTCTTTCCCAATTTTCTAGAAATGCTTTGGTATAGAAATTTTTTTAAGTGTTCTATTTAAATTATAGATGTCTGTTTATCAGTTACATTAGATCTTAGACAAAAGGCTGAGAAGCAATTGTTATCTATCTTGGTTATTTATGTCATATTTGTCATATCTAATTTAAAATTTTATGTAAACTTAAGACACTCACAGCCTGGATTCCTAATTTTACGTGATGATGTCTATGAATGACGTAATAAGAACTTTTCTCCCAATCTCCAAACTAGGACCAGTTAACTCTTTATGGCTTGTTAAGAATTGAACTCCCCAAGTTTGAATCAGAATCTCTGGAGATGGCACTTAGAAGTCAGCATTTTAGCAACTGTCCTATTGATTCCTATACAAATAATGTTTGAGAACTGTGGTCTTCAAGTTCTAGGTTGTATGTGTAAGAGAGAGGAAAAAATGACATATATATTAGAGTTAAAAGACAAGTTTCCTCTTCTTTATTTCACCCCCTTTACTTTACACAAGATTATCTGCTATAAAACCATTTTCAACAAGAAACAAGGCCTTGCTAACTCAGGCATATTTTAGATTTCACAGAATGTCTCATATTTCTTTTTGTGCCTATGGCCTACTTTAATACTGTATACATAATAGGTAGTTAATAAGGAATAATGATAACAATTTTTGTGCCCTTAATTTTTACTTTAAATTATTTTTATATATTTTAATTATCTCTGATGTTAAAGAAATCTGAATCACCATATCCTATCAGAATTTTCGTGGCTTGACATTGGTGATTGATTAACAATTTAATTGTTTACAATTTCCTTGAAAATCTATTTTTCTACCCATTACCTTTTTCTGTGTTTAAATTTCTTTTTTTGAGACAGAGTCTTACTTTGTTGCTCATAGCAACCTCAAACTCTTCAGCTCAAGTGATCTTCTTACCTTAGGCTCCTAAGTAGCTGGGTCCACAGGTGCCCACCACAACTCCCAGCCAAGTGTCAGAGACAGGGTCTTGCACTTGCTCAGGCTGGTCTCAAATTTCTGAGCTCAGGCAACCCACCAGCCTCAGCCTCCCAAAGTGCTAGGATTACAGGCATGAGCCATGGTGCCCAGCCCTACCTCTTAACTATTTCTACTGTCTTTCCCTGAATTCTTTTCAACAATTTTATTTTTCTTTAATGCTGACTGAGTGATTTATCAGGATCGAAACTTTCATGTGACAGAGATTTCTCAGATGCTACATCCCATATTTTAGTTTTTCTTTAAATTTCTGCACAATATTTTCCTTTGACAAACATTTTGTCCACTATGTGTTTAGTACTATTTTAGGAGCTCTGAAAATATAATATTTAATCCTTACTGAGACCCCTTTATGGGGTCACTAATCATATTTCAGTCTTCTTATTCAAGATTTCCTTTTGTTCTTCATTTTATTATCGTCACTTAAAAATGAGTGATTTGAAGCCCAGAGGTGTTAGATGATCTGCATAAGTTCACACAGCTAGTAAATTGTAGAGATGTGATATGAATGCAGTTCAATGGTCAGTCATGATACTGGTGCCTTTACAGTTATTTTTATACTGTCCTAGATTTGTTACCCAGTTCTTCTTATTTTTCTATTCTTTTTTCTTTTCCCTTTTGAAGGAGGACAGTTGAAAGTTTTTTGATTCCATTTTGTTTTTCTTCTGCTGGATTGGAATTTATACTTTCTCTCTTTTTCTTTTCTATTTTTTTAGTGGATCATTAGAATTTCCACCAAGAACATTTCCTTTAGATAAGGTTAAGACCAAATACTATTAGCACCCCATCCAGACAGCACAAGAATATTAGAAGATTTTAACTTCATCATCTGTCTTAATAGTATTTTTGTTTAGTATTTTTGTTCAAGATTTCCTTTTGTTCTTCATTTCATTGTCATAGTTATTTAACTTCACCATTCTGATTACTGTGCCACTGTTCTAATTATTTCAATGGGCATTTTCCTGACTATTAGTGAAACAGGACATATTTTATATGTTTTTATATTTTTTTGGACATTCAAGTTTCTTTTTCTGTGAATTCCTTATCCTTGATTAACAGGATTTACTTACTTATCATTGAGAGTAATCAGTTTTATGTTTTGCAAATGTCTTAGTTTAAATTTTGTCTCATTTTTATACAATTTAATATTATTCTGAGGAATAGTGTTTTAACTTTTATGCAACCAGATTCATTAAGAATATTCTTAACGTGTTTATGAATCTTGCTTAGTGAATCCTTCCATATATTTAAGCTCATAAAAATTCTCTCATAATTTATTTTAAAAGCTTAAAATTTTGTTATTTATACTTTAATCAGCAAAGAATTTATTTTTATGCTTAACATCAGGTATTTAGGTAGGAATTAAATCATTTTTTTTCTCCATATGGCTAACAGTAATCACAGCAAATTTATTAATGACTTTCTCCTATTTCTCTCTTAATGCTTCTTCTTGTAGTTCCATGAACAGAGATTTCAGCTTATGGTTCCTTTGCTATTCCATTGCTCTATTTTCCAATCACCATATCATTTTCCTTTAAAATAAAGGTCATTTTATAAAGCACCACAAAATTGTTGTACAAATTTAAGTGAAAATAATTGAGTTTATTGGCTAAGTTGGACAAGATTTAAATCATTCCAAAGTAGGAATATGGTATAGCTCAACATTTACTTAATTATATTTTAATATCTTTCATTAAAGTTTTATAATGTTTAATAAATTATATTTTTCTTAGTTTGACTCATTTCTAGCTAATTTAGAACTTTAGTAAGATATTGCAAATATCTTAACCATTGCCTTTAATGTTATATTCTCTGTTTCTGTTGTATAAGACTCAATATAATCACTAATTCTAGCATTTTCCATGTAGATTATGCATTTTATATGGATAACCATAATGACCGTGAATATTAAATTTTTGTTTTAATTTTATCATTTTATGTTATGCTATTCTTATTTGTTATAGCATTGATTAAGGACTCTTTAGTCTTATCCTTTGACATTGGTAGCAATGTACCAAGTTTTTATTATTAAATTCAATGTCTTTGTATTACATCTATATTAGTTGAAGTGAAAAAAAATTTGCATTATTAGGCCAGACAGTGTGGCTCACACTTATAATCCTAGCACTCTGGGAGGCTGAGGCAGGTGGATTGCTTGAGCTCACAGGTTCGAGACCAGCCTGAACAAGAGTGAGACCCCACCTCTACTAAAAATACAAAATACAAAAAAGCACAACTGAGGTCAGAAGATCTCTTAAGCTCAAGAGTTGGAGGTTGCTATGAGTTATGATGTCTCCATGTCACTCTATCCAGGGTAAAAGTTTGAAACTTTGTCTAAAAAAAAAAAAAAAATTGCTTTCATAAAAGAATCGAACAACAAACCACCTCTACAACTCAACATTACCCATACAAATGTTCCATATTGATGGGAAAGCTCTGCCCCATCCAGTCTATCAGAACCTAGGTTTGCTCCATATTGCTGTTCCGTAATCCCCTGTGCCTGATGTTGTTATTTATAATAACATGTGTCCATTTTGGGTGTCATGAATCCCTTTGGTTATTTGGTAAAGCCAAGGGTCCCATCTCAAAATAATGTTTTTAAGTGCATAAAATAAAATACATGTCATTAAAAGAACAACTAATCACATTTACTGTATTTAAATACATAAATACTACAAAACTAACATTTGAGACATTGATATGTACATCTCTGATAGTGAATTAAATAACAAGATACAGCAATAGCTATCATCATGTTGGAGACACGATAATTATAAGATCTATTTTAAGATACCTATAGCAACTGTGGTAGAAGATGAAAATATCCTTGATTTCCAATGAGGATAAAGTCACAAATACTGCTACTTATGCAGTATTTGTAGTTTATCTTCGTGATGGAATTGCCAAGGTGTAATTACAAAATTTATAAAAAGAAACCTGCGATTTTTCTTATCCGGATCATAACAAACAAAATTGCACCCACCAAATCTTTGGTTCCTATTTAAACTTCAGATTTCTGTTTAAGGAGCTTTATAAATTGGGACAGTTTCATAACTTAACCTGTGTCCAGACAAAGTGTGGGTTTCCTTGGAGAAGAAGGACAAAAAAACCATGGAGAAGGCCCAACCAATGTACAATTCCTAACTAAAAAGTGAAACGTAAGACTTCTGGTCGCATTCTGTTTTAGCGTTCTCCAGAGAAACAAAACAAACAGGAGAGATATGCACTTATTGCCTGAGGCCATTATGAAGGCTGAGAAGTCCCACAATCTGGTGTCTGCAAGCTGAAGAACAAACAGGAGAGATATGCACTTATTGCCTGAGGCCATTATGAAGGCTGAGAAGTCCCACAATCTGGTGTCTGCAAGCTAAAGAGCTAAGAAAGCCACGGGTGTAATGTAGATGGAGTCTAAAGGCCCAAGAATGGAGGAAGAGAGGGCAATGGTTTAAGTGCCCAAGTTTGAAATCCTAAAAACTAGGAACCAAAGTCTGAGGAGCAAATGAATGCCCCAGCTCAACACAAATTAATCTGCTCTTTTTCTGACTTTTTATTCTATTCAGGTCCTTAAGACTCCCATTTGTATTGGTCAAAGTGATTCCTTTATTCATTCTGGTAATTCAAATGCGAATCTCACCCAGCAACACCTTCTTTAGATACACCTAGAAATAATTTTAAGAAAGAATTATTTGATTCCTGTTTGGCAAAGATTATATTATTATGGTGATATGATTTTATTGTATGCTATTTTTTTATTTATGGGTATTAGCATCATATGATATTTATTCTCTAATCAATAACAAGTCAATTTGACTTTTCGAAGTTAATCTCCCGTATTCTAGGAATTAATTACAATTCATGATGATTTATTCTATTTGCCTATTGAATCAATCTAAACCTAAAATATGTTAAAGATTTTTGCATATATGTTTATCAATAAGACTGAGCTTAATTTTCCTGTTTCACATAGTATTTATCTAGTTTTAAAACCAATTGGATGATAAAGGGATTATTACTATAGTCATCTGAGCATCTTGCTGCAAATATGTCTGCATTACTAGTCTTTTCAGAGAGCCAACTTTGGCTTTAGAATTTGTCTATTTTATCAGTGTCTTTTTGCATTTTACATTATTTCTTATCCTTATCATTTACATTTTAAAACTGTTGTCAATTTATTAAATTATTTTACTAAGTTTTTAGTGCTTAAATTCTTAAATACTGGAATGAACATTTCAACTCAAATTATGAAATAAGCCTTTAATACTTTTTTCTAAGTATATACCTGATATGTTTTATTCTTCTCATCAATCATTTATAAGCATTTACTAGATTGCATTGCGGTTCTTTCTTCATCTCTTGGTTAATTTATACATTTGTTTAATGAAAATTTTTAACATGTAAGTTTAGAAGGTTATTTTATTTTGATTTATAATAAATTTACATCGTGATAATAATACCTTTGGAATATATTCGGTATGATTTTAAGTGTTTGTAACTTTCTTTTACGTTAAAACCTTTATACTGTTAATGTTTATAAAATTTTCACATGTGCTTAAAAATAATGTGCACGTGACACTCAATTTTTCTTTGTAGATTTAATTTTTTAATTGTCAAAATTGTCCTTTCAAATTCTGCTTTGAAAATTTTTTTTAGGTAAAAATTTCTCTCTTTTATTTTTGACCTGAAAACATTTTAATTCATTTTCATTCTTGAATGATATTTTAAGGAGGTATAAAATTATAAGGTAATCATTTATTTTCAATACTTTGCAGTTATAATTTTCTTGTAGCTTCCATTGCTGTTGAGGCATCTTGTATCACTGAAATGTTTTATTTTGTTTAAGGTAATTTTTTCTTTCCTCTATGATTGCTTCCAGTTGGCACTTGCCGTTTGAAGGCTTGTATACATTTTTATAAGATGAATGTTGGGGAAGTAATTACTGTTTAGAAGTGCAATTATTAAGTTGTGACAAAGTGGTTTTGTGTGTGTGTGTGTGTGGCCAACATCAAATCAGTCAAAAAATCAAATCAACTGTACATCTAAATAAATACATTTTAAAAAATTCATTATATAAGTGGAAGTAAAAGCTTTTAAAAACCCTTATATATTTTCTTTTTGAGAAGAAATGTTTGTTCTTTACCAGTTGTTTACTTTATTGCATAGTAAAAGGTAGGAAAGGAAAAAGTACAGTAGAATCCTTACATCTGCAACATGTCAGATTAACCATGAGTGAAAAGTGAGCACTTAATTGTAGACTGTATGTGAATATATCTTAGACAATGGGCCTTAGACCTCCAATTTATGTATTAGAAAAGTATTTTTTTTTTTTGGTAGAGACAGAGTCTCAAATTATCCGCTTCAGTAGAGTGCCATGGTGTCACACAGCTCACAGCAACCTCCAACTCCTGGGCCCAGGAGATTCTCTTGCCTCAGTCTCCTGAGTAGCTGGGACCACATGAGCCCACCACAACGCCCGGCTATTTTTTTGTTGCAGTTCAGCAGGGGCTATGTTTGAACCCACCACCCTGGTTATATAGGTTATACTGGGTCAGTATATGCCTGGTTCTTTTGTGTGGCGCCGGGAGGCGTAGTGTCCCTGGCAGCAACATTATTCAGTTTTAAGTACCGCCTGTCTTATACATATTTTTTATCTAATATTTTTGTTTCAAAATATCTCAAACAGAAAAAGTTGGAGAATAGTATGATAAATATGAAGAACAGTATAACCTACTGTATATAACAGTATGCCTTACTGACTGAGCCACAGGCGCCGCCCAGAAAAGTATTTTGCTATAATATAAGCAACAAACCTATATTTCTATACAGTCCTTTTTATTTGAAATTATTCTCTAAAATCTTATTATCTTTAATTGTAATAAATTAAAAGAAAAAAGCCATCACAGTACATCAAGAGCTATATATTGTTGAGATTATATTAACCTTCCAGTTAGCTAGTATCAATTGTTTCTTTAGTTCGTTTTGGCCTAGATTTTTATTTGCAATGGCATTAAGAATTTATTTTCTTTTCAATATCAAAATAGAGAGAAAAACAAGATTGCATTACATAATTCCTAACCACATTGTTTCTGTATTATCTGAAACTTGATTTAAAAATATCTTTGGAAAATATTCTGGAGAAATTAATATCTTGAAATCTTTACTTAACATTTTGCATTTTTCAAAATAGTTCAGCTAGGCAGCACTAGCAGCTCAGTGTGTCGATTGCAGGCCACATACACTGAGGCTGGCAGGTTTGAACCCAGCCCAGGCCAGCCAAAACAACAATGACAACTGCAACAAAAAAATAGCCAGGTGTTGTGCGGGTGCCAATAGTCCCAGCTAATCAGGAGGCTGAGGCAAGAGAATTGCTTAAGCCCACGAGTTTGAGGTTGCTGTGAGCTGTGATGATTCTGCACTCTACAGAGGGTGACAAAGTGAGACTCTGTCTCAAGAAAAAAAAAATAATTCAGCTATACTAATTATTAGTTGTTTCCTCCTTAGCATTTTAGAGAATTTTTAATATATTAAATGTCACATAAATGCATAAAAATTCCAGGTCTCAGTTTTGAGACTGACATTGTCCCTTCCCTGTGGTGTTTTCTGTGAAACAGCTAACTCGGTATCTGAGCAGCTCATCTATTACACAGTGTTTCAGCTGATCAATTTTTCCTTTTTAAATATTCTGTTGAGCTGCTTAGTGCCAAAAGGTAGACAATAATCATGTGTAGCTGTAATTGAAAATAAATTAAAATGAAACAAACTTACAATTTCAGTAGTTTTGTTACACTAGCCATCGCACTAGCCACATTTTAAAGTGCTCAATTGCCTCACATTGAAAGTGCCTACTGTATCGTACAGTGTAAGAGAACATTTCCCCTGCCACTGAAAGGTCTGTCGGGCAACTTTTCTGGAGAGATCAGAGTCTTTTTAAAAGTTCATCCATTATGCTCTATTAGAACTATCATGTTGACAGTTAAAGACACCATTATTTTCGTAATTATGAAAATACACAATTTTTTCAGAGGCATTATTTAAGTAACACTTTCAAAATCAGGAACAGGACAGATTAAGATTGTTCTTTTTAATTTCCTCAGAGATTGCTTCACATCATTTAATTAGAATTTTTTTAGGAGTCACGTAATTTTATTATGAAACAAAAGAAAAATATTTTTAAGAAATCTCTTCACCAGTGTGGATAATCATAGGCTTACATAATCATAGTTGAATATTCTATTTTATATTGGAGAGTAGTTACAAAGGACTTGGTGATAATTTCTTTTTTTTAATACAGTCTCACTCTGTCACCCTGGGTAGAGTTCGACAGCGTCATAGCTCACAGCAATCTCAAATTCTTGGGATCAAGTGATTCTCTTGCCTCAGCCTCCTGCGTAGCTGGGACTACAGGCACCCACCACAACACCTAGGTATTATTATTAGAAACAGAGCCTTGCTTTTGCTCAGGTGGGTCTTGAACTCCTGACCTCAGGCAATCCACCTGCCTCAGCCTCCTAGAGTTGTAGAATTACAGATGTGAGCTACAATGCCCGGCCAGTGATACATTTTCATTATTCTGTAGAGGAATGGACACCATGCTTGCAAGGACAGTTACTGATTTGTATGACATTAAAAGGAAACGCTGAGAACAGGACAGTCTCCAGGCAAGCCTAGAGATATTTTTTGACTTAGGGGCAAGCCCCCAAGTAACTCAGTGTTCCAGAACGAAGATCGGTCACTTCTTAGTAAGCAGGTGTTAAACACTGATGCTTGGTGCTTCTTCATGGGGGTTGTGGGGAAAGAACATGTGAGGAAAGAGAATGTGGGGAAAAGCACGTAGCAATCCTTATGCTCGCAGCCCTTGTAGGTCATTACTTTAACTCTCCACACCTGTTGCGTATCACCTTAATAAATAGCTGTTGTGGTGGGGACTCAGGGCTCTCCTGCACCGCTAGTTAGCCCACCTCTTACAAGCTTGAACTTCAATCCGTGTCATTCCTGGTTCTTATGTGTGGCGCCGGGAGGCGTAGTGTCCCTGGCAGCGACATTATTCAGTTTTAAGTACCGTCTGTCTTATACATATTTTTTATCTAATATTTTTGTTTCAAAATATCTCAAACAGAAAAAGTTGGAGAATAGTATGATAAATATGAAGAACAGTATAATAAATATACATGCATCTGCTATATTTTGCCATTTATTTTGCTTCACATCTTCTTAAACAAATAAAGCAATAAAATACAGTTGTATTTCCTCCCCATCTCATTTCCTCCCATCCTCCTCAGACATTAACCACTCACCTGAAATATATATCATCGCCATGAATATTTCTATGCTTTTATAATATATACAGTTATCTACAAACAACAGTTAATTTTTTTTTATTTCTAAGCATATGACATCATACCCTAGATATCATTTTATAATTTGCTTTTTCTACTCAATATTATACTTTTGAGATTTATCTATTTTTTTAATGTTTACCATTTTTTAAGTTCAATATACAAATATCCATTGTATACCATTAACAATTAGAGAATTAAAGTCAACATAACAACACAAAATATGAAATACATAGAAATAATTCTTTAGAAAAATATAGTATTTCTACATGAAAAACTTCTAGTTATTATTGAAAATATAAAAAGACACATGTCTGTATATATTTCAAAATTGTTATTAGTGATTTTTTTATTTGTTCAGGTATTCCTTCTGGTATAACTCGAGTTATTGTCTTTCTAGTGGTATCAGTGTACCATATAGCAAATTCAGTTTGCTCTGGGAATTGAGAAGGATTGTAGCAAACAGCTGGCCCACTGGAAGACACACATGTCTGATATTGGATGCTATTATATACGCAAGTACTTTCAGGTTTTCCTGTACATTCATAATAAGAATAAATCAATAATGCAAGTTTGACAGTTTGTCTATTTTGCGTTACCTTTTGGATACATTTTTCACAACCTTCATCATGTCTTACACCTAAGATTAAAGAAGAAATGTGAAAAAGTCCAAAGCATAGAATCAATAATTAGTCCCAAGCCGCTGTTGCTCATCCTCAAGCTTCTGCTGTGTGTAGACCAGTCAGCTCCTGGTAGGTAACTGGGGCAGCTCTGTAGTCTGTTTCTGAGGGGAAGATGGTGGGGATGCTACGGGTGTTGTTGGGCTGTCCACTCCCCATCACTGGCTGGTTTCACACATGAGTGATGTATCTAGGAAGGGATGACATTCACCTTCACTGTTGTTGGTATGGAAAGCATCACCAAATACAGGCCTTTTCAACATGGTTTCAGCAGGCTCAGGCTCCAATCTCTAATCCACACCTGTTTACTTGGAGAGTGGAGATGAACTTGGGGTGATAAACTAATAGGATATCTATCATTCACTCATTCTGAAATTTTTTTTTGTTATTTTTCCCAGTGACATTTGTTGGTTAGTAAGTTAGTAAATTTTGTTTCTTCTAGTTCTCTCAGAGGCCTTGGTACATTTCTTAAAATGGGTGGGGTCCTGTGATATAGTATTTTATAGGGTGAGTAACCTATTCTTTTAGTTTTTTGAACCAGGTTACATTGATGCATTTGTTAGGTAAAGTCCCCCTTATAACTCTGTCCCTCCCCCAAAAGGCACATCACACACCTTAAGCCCCCAGCCCCCTTCCTTCTTCCCTCTCCCTACTCTCTCCTCCTCCATCCCCCACCATGTACTAGGTCATTAACTGTCCTCATATTAGAATTGAGTACATGGGATTCTTGTTTCTCCATTCTTGTTATGCTTTACTAAGAATAATGTGTTCCACTTCTATCCAGGTTAATACAAAAGATGTTAAGTCTCCATCTTTTTAATGACTGTAGAGCATTCCATAGTATACATATACCACAGCTTATTAATCCATTCCTGAGTTAGTGGGCATTTAGGCTATTTTCACATTTCGACAATTGTAAATTCAGCTGCAATAAACAGTCTAGTGCAGGTGTCCTTATGGTAAAAGGATTTTTTTTTCTTCTGGATAAATGCCCAGCAACAGGATTGCAGGATCCTATGGGAAGTCTAGTTTGAGCCCTTGTATTAGTTTGCAGGCCCATCAGCAGTATAAAAGAGTCCCCTTCTCTCCACATCCTTACCAAAATCTGCAGTTTTGAGATTTTGTGATGTGGGTCATTCTCACTGGGGTTAGATGATGTCTCAGGGTGGTTTTGATTTGCATTTCTCTAATAATTATGAAGCATTTCTCATATGTTTGTTAGCCATTCATCTGTCTTCTTGAGAGAAGGTTCTATTTATCTCTCTTGCCTATTGATATAAGGGATTTGGGGCTTTTTTCATATTGATTAATTTTATTTCTTGGTAGATCCTAGTTATCTAGCTTTTGTCCAAATCAAATTATGCAAAAATCCTTTCTCATTGTATAGGTTGTCTATTAGCCTTGGTTGTTATCTCCTTAGCTGTACAGAAGCTTTTCAGTCTAATTAAACCCATTTGTTTATATTTGCTGCTGTTGTACTTGTCATGAAGGTCTTCTTCATAAAGTCTTTCTCCAGGTCAATATCCTCAAGTGTTTTTCCTTTGCCTTCCTTGAGGATTTTCATTGTTTCATGCCTTAAATTTAGGTCTTTTATCCATCTTGAATTAATTTTTGTGAGTGGAGAATGCAGGTGCAGGTCCAGTTGCAGTCTCTTATAAGATATTAGTTTCATCTCCTGGTTTTGTATTCAGTTCCAGATGTCTATGTCTCCATTTTTGGGCCAATCCCATGATGCCTTGATCACTATAGCCTTGTAGTACAGCATAAAGTATTGTAGGCTGATGCCCCCAACTTTGTTTTAATTGCTAAGAACTGCCTTAGCTATACAGGTCTTTTTCTGGTTTCATACAAAATGGAGAATTATTTTTTCCAAGTACTGGAAGTACAATATTGGTATTTTAATAGGGATGGCATTGAATCTGTAGATTGCTTTGGGAAGCATAGACATTTTAATAATGTTGATTCTTCCCAGCTATAAGCATGGTATGTTCTTCCATTTGTTAATATCTTCTGCTATTTCTTTTCTTAGTGTTTCATAATTTTCTTTATAGAGGTCTTTCATTTCTTTTGTTAGGAATATCCTTAGGTATTTCATTTTCTGTGAAGCTACTATTAAGAGGATTCTGTCCTCGATTAGCTTCTCATCTTAGCTGTTATTGGTGTATACAAAGGCTTCTGGTTTGTGGACAATGGTTTTATATCTGAGATATTACTTTATTTTTTTGTCATTTCCAGGAGTCTGGTGATTGAGTCTTTGGTGCTCTCTAAGTATAAGATCAAATCATCAGCAAAGAGGAAGAGTTTGACCTCCTCTACTCCCTTTAGGATGCCCTTTATTTCCTTCTCTTGCCTGATTGTATTGGCTAGAACTTCCAGCACTATGTTGAATAGTAGTGGCTATAGAGGACAACCTTGTAGGGTTCCAGTTCTAAGTGGAAAAGCTTTCAGTTTTACTCCATTCAGTAAAATAGTACCTGTGGGTTTGTTGTAGCTTTGATCAGTTTAAGAAATCTGCCACCTATGCCTATACTCTTCAGTGTTTTAATTAGAAATTGATGCTGGATTTCTCAAACATTGAGAAAGTTTGCCACAACACAACCAGTGCTACAGGAAATACTTTGACCTGTTCTACACACTGACCATCACAATGGACTGCCAGCAAAGTAAGCACTCAGAAACTAAAAGACAAAACCTAGCTTCCACAATGAT
>CAUYRH010061479.1:0-34503 GCA_963574655.1 Perodicticus potto | reverse complement strand
TTTTAAAAAGCAATTTTACAACCTATCAAAACTGTTTAAAATATTTAAATGCAGAGCTCTCAAATGTCCTTCAATCAGGCCAGAAATTATTTTAAAAAATTATGAGCATAGTTACAAACATAATGAGTGGAAAGTTTAAGTTTAGGTTTAACCAAAAAAGCCCCATGTAACTTTTTAAAATATAATAATTTACTCAAATATAATGTAAATAGGAATGGTTATAACACAGGAAGCAAAAATAAGCTTGCAAGTTGAATTTCTAGAAGCTTGTGACAACAATACTATCCCATATTGCAGATGCAAAAGGAAAAAAAAAACAGTTGTAATGGGGTTAAGAGTACCCTTGCCATCTTTGTTTGGTCTTGCAAGGTGTTAATTATTTTCACTTCCAATATCACAAAGTTAGTTCACAGGAGGAGTTGGTGGGTCTTGCCCATTATTAGCCCTGGTTGGCTTTCCTGTTGGGTTAGATCCTTTTAGTTTAGGAGGCCTTAATAAGACTAAGATCACTGCAGTAACCATCCGGGCCATCACAATCGTAGTAACACTGATGCCATTATCACCAGAGGAGCTTGGTAATTCCTAAAGACATTCTGTGTCTGTACAGTAGGACTGGGACTGCCTGAACAGACTGATCAGCCTTCTCATTGCATGTTCAGTAGAGCAAACACATTCACAGGGGTCGAATCCACCTTATGCCACAATTACCCAGCTTGATTCTACTTGATTGTTTAAATACTTCTGGAGTCTAGGAAGTCTAAGGTCGAGGTACTGACAGATTCAGTATTTGGAGGACCTGCTCTGTGGTTCAGGGATAGTTCCTTCTTTTATCTTAACATTGAAGAGTGTGATGAACCTTTTCAAAGACATATTCCAACTTCCAGAATCCTTTAACCCCCAAGTTGTCAGCATGTATTTCCTAAAAAGCAAAGCATTATCCTACATAAACACAAAACCAAATTTGTGGTCCAACACGTGAGCAGATTGAAAGCCATCACTCTTATCCTCATGAAGAGAAAAAAGATGAACAAACTGAAAATCAATGACTTTTTACAGGATTGTTAGAGAATTGTTGTTACAGGACAAGCTGCTGTTCCAGTATTTGGAGAGAAAGGCAAAGAGAGAATCACATCTTATAAGTAGCTGAAGGACAGGAAAAGAAGCTGGCCACTGCCGATGCACATACACACGAAGGTGCACACACATACGCACATTAACTTAACCCTAATCAGTCAACCAACTCCTCTCTCTGGCGTGTTTATTTCTCATTGGGGAATGTTTCTTGAAGGAAGGGAGGAGGGGTATGATCATGTGTATCCTTCGTTCAGCAGGCAACCAGTGTCAGGTTGCTAAGTGTGACACTATGCTTATAGGCACCAATGACAGAACCAGGAGGCTTGGATTCAGCTCCCATTTCTCCTTGGCTTGGGACCCTCAGGAAGTTGTTCAACTTCTTTTTCCCTCAGGTCCTTCATCTAAAAATTGGCGATAATAATCCCTGTCTTTTTGTTTTGTTTTGTTTGTTTTGAGACAGAGTCTAACTCTGTCACCCTGGGTAGAGTGCCGTGGCATCATCATATCTCACAGCAGCGTCAAACGCTTGGGTTCAAGCTATCCTCCTGCCTCAGTCTCCCAGGTAGCTGGAACTACAGGTGCCTGCCATTATGCCCTGCTAATTTTTCTATTTTTAGTAGAGATGGGTCCTGCTCTTGCTCAGGCTGATCTCAAACTCCTTGGCTCAAAGGATCCACCCACCTTGGCCTCCAAAAGTACTAGGGTTACAAGCATGAGCCACTGTGCCCAGCTAATAATCCCTGTCTTGCAAAGCTTTGAGGATAGAATCAGCTGTCACACATAATGGATTCTGAACAATGGCCATCACAGACTACACCCTCTATAAGTCTTAGCTATCACTAACACTACAAAGTGCAGCCTTGCCTTTATCATCCTTCCCCCTTCTAATGTTTTTCTCACTGATACTTGTTGAAAGGGCAGACCACACTCTCTATAATGCCTTCATGACTTACTGCTGCCCCAATCCATTCCCACAATGCCTGTTGATTGCCTAAGCCCCGTCAACACTTCCAGCCCACTGCAGTGGACACTCCTGTCCTCCTTGTGGCCATCCCCTTGATGCCCCAGTATTACTCCTACTTGGTTTGGATCCCTCCCTACCCATATCCTCAACCAGATAATTGTCTTTTGTAGCTCTCTTGCCTGTTCTCTTTGCAGGACCGAGAGGATATGTAGGTGTCAACCACAGTGCCCATGGATTACCGCAGTCCCCTCCTAACTGGTGTCCCTGCTTCATGCTGTGGCCTCCTACATCAGGACACAGCGGAGCAGCTAGAGGGATCCCATGAAAGCTCCAAACCCTTCAGGGGACTTCGTACATCATATACAGTAAAAGCCAAAGAACTCACAGTGCCCTACAAGGCCCACATAGCCTGAATTCTTACTATCTCTGTGACCATTTCCCACTATTCTCTCTCTCACTTCTGCTCTAATCGCTTCTCTTTTCTTTCGGCAGATCGGCCACACTCTTGCCTCACAATTTGTGCAGGCCGTTCCACGTTTTTGGATGGCTTCTCCACAAAAAGCTGCCTGATTAACTCCAATATCTCCTAGATTTGCTCAACTATTAATTTCCAATAATGCCTACTCTGATCTTCCTATTCAAAAATGCAATCCATTCCCTTTCCCTGCTACACTTTTCCATAGCATTTATTACCTTCTAGCACATTATGTATTTTTATTATGTGTTCTGCTTATCGCCTCCCTTTTCGTCCGGCTGTGAAAAAATTACCTCTACAAGGTCAAGATTCTTGACTCTTTCATTCACTAATTACAAGTGTCCAGAAAAGTGTCTGGCTTATAGCTAATACTAAAAATATTTAGTAAATGAATGAGTAAATGTAATACGTATAGCAGAATAACTGGCAAAAATAAGTAAGCAATGAGTAAGTGGTAATGATGATTATCAAAGAAATCTATGATAAATCACCACTGGGCTCAAAAAGGGGGTCAATACAGAAGACATGGACTTGCCATCACTAAAACATCACGTACTCCCACGAATCTCCCTCTTTCATACACAAAATTGATCCCTGGGTGGAGTAACTAGTGCTGAATGTTTTGTTTGCACAGTCTGTGTTTCCATGGAACCCGTGAGCACATGCAGAACCCCATCCCTCAAGCTATTTTCCTGAGCCTTTCTATAAATTTTTGAGGCTTGGTGGGAGGAGCCACGACATCTCCATCCACTACCTCATATTGACCACCATGGCCCACGTGCCTGCCCACTGCACACTCATTGGCTGGATGGAGGGGGCGGGACTTGCATATGCCTGTGCTTAGACGCGGAAGTGAGGGGGGCACCTGGGAGATGGGCAGCCAGGGCGTCGACGCATTGACGCATCCACGTCGGCTTCGGCATCGGCGTTGGCGTAGGTGTTAGCATAGGCGCTGGCGTCGGAGTCTGCGTCTGCGTCAGCGTAGGCGTCGTTGGTGCTCGTGACGCTTCTTACTAGCCGTTGGGTCTCGTCACACAGTTTAAGAGACAAAGGAGGCGCGTTCCTGAGGGGCCACTGTGACCTTAAGGTTTCCCGACAGAGGAGGACGACGGGACCATGTTGAGGTTTCTAGGCCGCGTTTTATCCTTCTTCCAGAGGAGGGCCAGCCGTGCTCAGACCCGATGCCTGCCACAACTGGAGCTCTTGGAAGGTACCGTCTGTGTGTCCCTTTGCCCCCCGCCAAGCAAGATCCCCCCCCACAGGGGCTCTCCTCATCCTTGGCGGGTGGTTGTGGGGACTCAGGCAAACACTGCCTGGTGGCGTGCTGCCATCTTGTGTGTTCAGGGGAAAACATCTCGAGTCCCTGAGTCCCTGAGCTAGGCTTGTGTGGACCCAAACCCCGAACTCTCATGTTTGTTCAAAGCAGGGAGGTGCTGACCGAGTAGGCTCTGAGGGCTGTACTGCCTCTGTGTTTCCACACAAGGTCTTGGGGAAACACAGAGGCAGTACATATTCCTATTCATTTTTCCAGGAGGCCTGTAACTCCGCAATTTGAGGGAGAATTTGGTCTTGTATCACAAACGGGCACGTGTTTGAAGCCAAGGGGAAGAGTCATAATCTGGTCTCATAGGAGGGAAGGGAACCGGTTGTGCAGGGACACTGCCATGGTCAGATCCTTGTGCGGAACTTAAGGAAAGAAAAGTGGATGCAGTTTCAGGGTAGCTTTAAATCTCCAGATAATGTTTTTGTGCTTTTTCTGATGAGAGATTTAAGCATCTAACCGGGCACCGTAACTCGCGCCTGGAATCCTGGCACTTTGGGAAGCTTAGGTGGGAGGATGGCTGGAAGCCAGAGGTTTGAGAAGCACAGGGAGGCCTCATCTCTACCCCACCCCCTAAAAAATTGCTGGAAATGGTGGTGTGTCCTTTGTATTTCCAGCATCTTGGGAGGCTGAGGCAGGGAGAATCACTTGAGCCAAGGAGTTTGAGGAGGCAGTGAGCTATAGTAACATCACTACACTCCAGCCTAGGCAAAAGAGTGAAGATTATGTCTCCAAAAAAAATATATATATATATATAATATATAATAATTTATATGTAAATAATATGTTCATATAATGTATATTGTCATATAATAACATACATTATATATTTTATAATATATAATATAAAATATATTAGAATTTAATATGTATAATGTCTAATATATAACTATATGATTATAATATATATTAATATGTTATATTATAATTATATATAATATTAATAGATTATATATTCATATTATATTTGCATTATATGAATATTATATTTGTAATAGTTATATTTATAATATATTTACATATGTAAATCATATATATTATACAATTATAGATAATATAAATATTATGTATATTCATATATATATATAAATAATCTGTAGAACATACTGCCCTTTAGGTTGGTGGTAATGATGAAGGGATATAATAGTGGAACTTAAGGACTCTCAATATGTAGATATGAGAATAGCTGCTAACATTTACACTCTAATTGTGTAATGTACTCACAGCTTTGGACAGTTGACATTTATGTGTCTGTTAATATTCACAACAAACCTATTAGGCAGAAATTGTAATTCTTGATTAACAGGTGAAAACAGGGTCAGACAAGTTAATAAATATACCCACAGACATGGTCAGTGTAGGACTTAATTTGTTATGAATATTTGCATGTGAGATTAACGGATGTGACCTTTGTTTACTTATCTCATAGATGAAATGGAATTGAAAAGTGTGGAAGGAGTTGTGACAAGCTTTTTTGCTGATTATGGCTTGATTAATGACTCCATCAATTTCAGTACTGATGTTGTGACTTGTGATATGCCTATAACGGTTGGCCAAAAAGTTACAGCAGTCGTTGAAGAAGACAAAATGTCTCATTCATTGAAAGCGCTCAGAGTAAGATTTGCATGAATTTGGGGATTGTCTCTTATCCTGATGGGCTTTCACTCTTTTCTCTCTCATATTAATCCAACACCTCTAATGTGACCAGTAGGTGAATGTAGACTGGAATATGATGTACTACTTCTCTGAAGCTGTAGATTCTTCTGTTCTAATATATGTAGTGATTTCTGTTTTAAAATATAAAAATTAACTTTTGTTTTAATATTTATAAAATGTGATTTAAACTGGTAAGTATTAGGCTCTACATAATCATATACTTCTTTTCTTCAGGTTAAAAAGTATTTTCTTTAGTATGCATTCATAGCAGTGGAATTACTATGTCAAGCAACATGCATTTTAAACATTTTATTTTATTTTATGTACGTTTTCTCCTTTTTTCCTTTTTAAAAATTTTAATAGGTTTAGGAGGTGAACTCTGTTATATATATGTATGTATGTAGTATAGTGCAGAAGTCTGAGCTATTACATTTTAAGCATTTTAAAAATCGGTTTATTGAGATATAATTTATGTGGCAAAAATTCTCTTAAGAGACAATTCAGTAACTTTTTGTACATTTAAAGAGTCATTTAAATATCACTTCAATCCAAGTATTTACATTTCAATAGCTATTATCAAATTATCCTTTAGCTGTATTGTACTAGATTCTGTCCACGGTAGGCTGTGAGCCTGCTTGTTTGCCCATATTGTCAAGGATAGGAATATTATTAGTCTGAAATCTTTACAAATATTAGAATTGAAAAGCAATCTCATGATTTTATTTGGAACTTCTTTAAGTCTTAATGAGATAACAACTATTGTCTGTACTTTGAGCTATTTATATAATGGGGACATTATAGCTATTACTATGTTAGTAAACAGATCTTTCTTAAGAAAATTAGTATAGGAACTCCTTGTATTAAATTCTATAATACCATCTTTTTATTTTTATGTGTTTAATATTTTTGCAGTTTTATTTAGATTTAATTTGCCTACTCTGCAGTTCACCCATTTGACAAGTACAGTCCTATGATTTCTAGTTCAGAGTTGTGCAACCATTACCATGAACAATTTTAGAACATTTTCATTCCCCCAGAAGGAAGCTCCACAACCATTAGTAGTCATTTGTGATTTCTTTACTCTCCCCTATCTGCCCTTCCAGGAGTCCCCGCCTAGCCCCAGATAATGAATGACTTACCTATTTCTGCCTCTGTATTTGCATGTTCTGGACTTCTTAAAAAATATTTTTCCTATCTAACTATAATTATATATCCCTTAACCCCTCTTTTCCTCCCTAAACACCCAAGCTTCTGGTAGCCACCAGTCAATTCATGAGATCGATGCTTTTTGATTCCACATAGGAGTGAGATCATACAGTATTTTCCTTTCTGTGCCTGGCTTATTTCACTTAACACAATGTTTGTGAAGTTTATCCATGTTGTCACAAATAATAGGATTTTGTTCTTTTTAATGGTTGAATCATATTCAATTGTGTATGTATACCATATTTTCTGTATCCATTCATCAGTTGAGGGACACTTAGGTTGATTCCATATCTTGGACGTTGTGAATAGTGCTGCAGTAAGCGTGGGCATGCAGGTATCTCTTTGACGTACTAATTTAATTCCCCTTGGATAAATCCTCAGTAGTGAGATTGCTGGATAATATGATAGTTCATTTCTTAAAATTTTGAGGACCCTCCATACTGTTTTGCATAATGGCTGTACACATTTACATTCCTACCAACAGTATGTAAGGGTTTCCTTTGCTCTACGTCTACGTCTTCATCAAAACTTGTCATCTTTGGTCTTTTTAATAGTATCTATTCTAACAGGTATGAAATGGTATCTCAATGTAGTTTTGATGTGCATTTCCTAGGTGATTAGTGATAGTGAGCAAGTTTTTAATATGCACTTTGGACATTTCTAGGTCTTTTTTGAAAAATGTCTATTGGCTCGGTGCCTGTGGCTCAACAGGCTAAGGCGCCAGCCACATACACCTGAGCCACGTACACATCAAATCCAGCCCACACCCGCCAAACAACAATGACATCTGCAACCAAAAAAAATAGCCGGGCGTTGTAGCCGACGCCTGTAGTCCCAGCTACTTGGGAGGCAGAGGCAGGAGACTCGCTCAAGCCCAGGAGTTGGAGGTTGCTGTGAGCTGTGATGCCACGGCACTCTATCCAGGGTGACAGCTTGAGGCTCTGTTTCAAAAAAAAGAAAAATGTCTATTTAGGTCTTTTGTCTATTTGTTATTGGGTTATCAGTTTTCTGGCTATTGAATTGTTTGAATTCCTTACACATTTGAATATTAATTACTTAACAGATAGATGGTCTCCAAACATTTTCTCCCACTTTGCAGCTTTTCTCATCACTTTGTTGTTTCCTTTGCTGTGCAGAAGCATTTTAGTTGGATGTAGTCTCATTGTCTATTTTTTTGTTGTTGTTGCAGTTTTGGCCTGGGCCGGGCTCAAACCCACCATCCCTGGTATATGGAGCCAGTGCCCTACTCTTTGAGCCACAGGCGCTGCCGTCATTTGTCTATTTTTACTTTTGTCACTTTTCCTTTTGAGGTCAAATCCAAAAACTTACTGCCCAGAACAATGCCATGGGGCTTTTCCCCTATGTTTACTTCTAGTAGTTTTATACTTTGGGGACTTACATTTAAGACAATAAATCACTTTGAGCCAATTAGATGTACAGTGAAAGAGTAAAGGTCTAATTTCATTCTTCTGCATTTGAATATCCAGTTATCCCTACACTGTTTATTAAAGAGACTGTTCTTCCCCCATTGTGTGTTCTGGGTCCCTCTGTTGAAAATCAGTCAATTGTAAATACGTGGAATGTTTCTGGGCTCTCTTGTTTTTGTCCATTGGTCTGTGTGTCTGTTTCTATTCTGATACTCTGCTGTTAATATCCTTGTAGTATAATTTGAAGTTAGATAGTGTGATGTTTCCAGCTTTGTTCTTTTTACTGAACTTTACTTTGTCTAATTGGAATCTTTTGTGGTTTCGTACAAATTTTAGGTTTTTGTTTTTTTTTCTATTTCTGTGAAGAATGTCATTGATATCTTGATAGGGATTGCATTAAATCCTTCATTAATCCTATCAAGTTAGGAATGAGGAAATTTAAACAATATTTTTTCTTATGATACTTTTTCTTCTGGTGCTTTTTTTTTTTCTCTTGCAATCCTTTTACTCACTTCTGGTATCATTTTGGTCAAAACAGAGATCTCAGTTTGATGTTGATCAAGAATCCAGGTCTTCACTTCCTGCACCACCTCCAGCCACTTTGGAGGTTTCCTCTCATTGTCGCCTTCTGTCGTGGCATCTGAAGAACCTTTTCTACCTGTTGCCTCCACTGTATGAAAATCATTTTGACATTTTCCAAGGGATTTTTCAATAATTTTTATAAAAATATCAACTAGATTGCTAGTTCCCACTTAAAGTGTACAAAGAGAAGTACATTATTTTACATTGGCTGAAAATGTTTTCATTGCAAGTTAATTGTAAGTTCAACAATACAAAATATATTCCAAGGTATTATTTTGCATACAGATATCATTATTGCTTTCTAGAGTTACATTTTTAACACATAAGCATAAATAAAAGAATTAAAAACATCTATACAGATAGTGAATTAGTACTACCCATGTATACTGCACATTTTTATTTTTCCCTCAAAAACCAGACCCCAAACTGCACGTTATATATGGCAAAATGTGTTGTGAATATAGCTATTTCTTTTCTCTTTTGGTTTTCATTTACATGGACTATCTCTTTTCTCGCCTTCATTTGTAGTCATGAGTGTCCTTTAGGGTGTAGTCTGTATCTTATAGGCACCTTAAAGCTAAGTCTTGTTATCTGTTCAACTACTATATTTTAGAGAATTGACTCCATTTATATTCAGGGTATTTAGTGGCAGGTGAGGGTTTATTATTGTCATTTCATTAATTATTTTCTACTTATTTTGTAGATATTCCATTCCTTTCTTCATCTCTTACTATCTTTCATTGTAGTTAACAAATTTTCTCTAATACTGTGTTTTGATTTCTTATTCCTTCAGGAGTAAGCCTGGCAAGAAAGTCTTTAGTCTTGTTTTGTGGTCCCTAAGCCTGTGAACACTGTAGCCTTTGCAGCACTAGAGGGTGCTGTAAGCACAGGATTGCAACAGAAAATGCTGCATCACATAGCTATTGAGGCTGACACCTTGCCTGGCTGGAATCCAACCACTCACCAATCAGTTTTGCTGTCACTGTGCTTACTCTGAGCACTAGGCCGCTGGAGCCACCCTGTAGAGATGAGGGCCAGAATTGAGTCCTTTTAGTCTTGTCTGAAGATTCCTGTCTGGTGCCATGGGGAATCTAGAGGTTCAGTCCACAGGTACCTTCCTGTAGGTAGGAGTTACGGGCATTTGTGCAGTGCTGGGTTTTGAAATGACATGCCCAATATTGTGCTCTCAGGCTATTTTTTAGACTTATTTCTCCGTTGTTTCTCCAGGTGTATGGTATCTTTCCCCCTGCTTGCGCTGCTGGGGGTTAGGGAGGAGTGATGTGGATTATGAAAAACTGTCCTTTCTACCCTCTTCAAAGGATCTTATTATTATGCTGTAACCAGATACTGTGAACTCTAACCTGTTTTTTTTTTTTTTTTTTGCTCTCATGAAAGTATTTTCATGAAGTATAGTTATTCAAATTGATGTTTTTGCTGGGGGATGATCACATGAAAGTCCTATTCCACCATCTTGCTCATTCCCTTCTCCATCTGTTTAATATTTACATACTATGAATATGTCCATGTGGTTTTTGGGTTCAGAAAGAATCCTTAGAGAAGGTAATTCCAATATATAATCTACTACATATACAAATATTCATTTAGCTTTTCTTTTGAAAGTTATTGGTTTACTTACATATAAACAAGCAACCTGGGTTTGATTTAGGTGTGCAGACTTGAGAGAAGGATCCATATCTTGTTTCACTCATGGCTATCCAGTTGTCTCTTACCATTAATTGGATAATCCACTTTGCTTCTATTGTATTGAAATGCCATGTCTATCATTTGTACAAGAAAGAAAACCAAAATGAGGGGGTGGGAGTTTGACAGGAAACAATGGGCAAAGATTTATCCTGCAGTATGTATGTGAGCTAGTGAGGAGTTAAGAAACAGAGAGATCAGAGGGTGCAATGGGTTATCACTTGGATATTGACAGAAGTGGTGATAGATACACAGATGGGAGGTTGGTGTTCATTCATGTATGTCAGTAAATGAGAAGGAAATAAACATGAGGTTGGTATCAACTGTAAAGACACCAGTTGAGAAATGGGAATAGCAGTGAACTCAGCTATTTAAAAAACCACCTATCGGCTACAGTGCACACTATCTTAGTGAAAGGCACACGTATATGTGTACCTCCTAATATTCTGAAATTAAAAATTAAAAAAAATTAAAAGATAAAATACTATGGAGGAGAAATAGTAGGGTTTGGATACACTGGCAAAGCAAAACGTAATAATAATAAAATAGAATGAATGGCTCCAAAAGTAAAATCAAATAAGTCCTGAATCAGTTCAGGCTGAAAAGAAAAAATCATGAAAAATACTTTACAGCTCAATGGCTCAAGTTTTCATCAGAAATCTTTGAAGAATAAATTCTACTCTTAGGTTTTTATTCTTTTTTTTTTTTTTTTTTGAGACATAACTTCAAGCTGTAACCCGGGATAGAGTGCTGTGGCATCCACAGCTCACAGCAACCTACTATCCCTGGACTCAAGCGAGTCTCCTGCCTTGGGCTCCCAAGTAGCTGGGACTGCAGGTGCCCGCCACAATGCTCGGCCATTTTTTGGTTGCAGCTGTCATTGTTGTTTGGTGGGCCCGGGCTGGATTCGAACCCGCCAGCTCAGGTGTATGTGGCTAGTGCCTTAGCCTGTGGAGCCACAGGTGCCAAGCCAGGTTTTTATTCATATAGGCAATCAAGGCAAGTGGGCAATATGCTAGGATATAAGCTAACTTTCTATAAATTGAGGCATATTCATTCATTGGGATGCCATAATACTTTTTCAGTGATCTCTTATTATTTATTTAAAATGTTCACATTTATTATGTGATAACTTGAATACTAAATGCAATGTTAATTTGATTTTAAAATAGGTCACCTATTTTAAATTTGTGCATAGAAAAAAACTTAGGATCAGGGTTAATAGCCAAATGTAGCCAAGGTGGTGTCTAGGTGATGGAATGTGAATTATGGATATTTGCTTTCTGCTTTGGTGCTTTTCCTTTGGTACTTTTACTATCATGTACATGCTTATTACTTGTGTAATTTAAAAAAAAAATTATAGAACTGGGAGTATTTTGCTTCCAGTGGGCAAAAAGGTTTGTATGCTTCTCTATTGTAGATAAATTAAAGCCCTAATTGACTTGGTATTTTTAGAAACCCTACTTCAGTTGAGGCTATTCTTTTAAGCATAATGTTATGCTTCTGTCCTTCGGGCCTATATTTTCTTTTTCGTTCTTTTTTTTTTTTTATTAAGTCATTGGTACATAGATCATGAATACATTTATGCCGTTATGGGATTCAATGTGTTGATGATTTGTATAATTTATGATTTTGTTCTCTATTCCCCCAATGTGTTATCTTTTCTATCTTTCTGATCTTGTCCCACCCCTGGTTAAATCTTTCGCTTATTTCACAGCCCACATCAAGTGTGACTTCTTTCAGGTCATGTTCCTGTTTTCTCCAAGTCTAAAATTTTCTCCCTCCTGTGATTCGCAAACACCATTTTTGAAATGTTTACATATACTTTATCACAACTTGATTATGACTAGATAATCTTTTTCATTTATTCTCACTTAATTGTTTATTACTAGAGGACAAGAACAATTTTTTTTTACTCTTTGAACCTAATACTGCTAGTGCATTAAAATTCAGTACACAATTAATGTTTTAAATACATTTTAACAATATAGGAAACACAGGCGTGATTTTTTCCATTATCTCATCTCTACCATCCATTTGGCATGTGACTTACATTTCTATTTGTAATGTGATAATAGTTGTTTAAAATACTTTTTGAACAGCAATGACTTAATCATATACATTCCCATTTTATAATTTGTGTTGTTTTTGAAGTAACAGTTTCTTTATCTTCCAGGTGGATATTGTTTCGGATCATCATGGTGGAGTTAGCTCATCAGACCTAGAGACCAGAATTATAATCGGTTATATTACTTGCATAAATCAAGATACTATTTACCTTAATAAGAACATTGAATTCCCTATTAACATCGTTTCTGAAGGTATGATTTGCATTCTCAGGAAAATGTAATTCTTAATATTTGAGGGGATTTTAGTACTAGAACTGCTCTTACCATGTATTTGGGTCTAGTCAGTGACTCATCAATATTAGAGGTGGGCTTTCAGAATTGAAAATGATATATAATATTGGAACAAACAGGTAATGCTTACCAAAATTTCTATCATTTATTAAGAGTTCATTTGTTAAATGAAGTCAGTTATGTCTGGTCATGTTTTTTGTTCATGTAAGTTTTTGATTTTTAATCAATGAAAAGATCCTACATGTATACAGGGATATTATGTTTTATATACTCTTAATGTTTCAAAATTAAGGTGGGAGATAGCCTTGTACCTTTCTCTCTGTGTGTGGTTTATGTTGCTGAATTTTATTTGCATTCAGCAAATACGTTGCTACACTTAGTTGTACCTAAAGATAAACTTCGTTTTTGCTATTTTGGTCTATTGTAGCTGGCATGTAGCTTGATTATAATTATAAAAGGGGTGATAAGCTAAGCCCCATCACACAGCTTGCTTTTTTATTTTCTGGAGTGTAAAACCAGAACTCTGACATGATTTTTTTTAAGATGTTCACTTTGTTTGAAGAGACTATGTGGGGCAAGGGTGTAGTCAGGAACTCAGGTAGGAGAACATTGTAATATCCTGTTGGGAGCTGATGGAGATTTGAAGTTTTAGAAGTGGAGGATCTTAGGATTGATTTTATACCTTGATGTATTTTGAAGTAAGAGATGAAAGTAGTGGCTGAGATACTGGACCTTTGGTGTGAAGGAAAGATAAGTGGAAAAATAACTCCAGTGTTTTTGATTTGAGCAGCAATACCAGGGGTGGCGTTACCAATTTCACATGTAGATGACTGAGATAAGCATTATGTGATGAATGAGAAGAATAGCAGTTACTCAGCTTTATATATGTTAAATTGGTGTAGACATGTGGATAATCGAATCTGACATTGGTTAGAGCTGGAGGTATGTACCTTTGTGACTTATCAGCCCATAGATATGCTGTAGACCCACACCAAAGAAATGCATGGACATGAACACAGAGAGAAGAGGTCTAGCACTGTGTCTTGTGTCATTCTACAATGCTGGGTCCTACAGCATAGAAATGTTTCACTTTGTTGATACTGCCAGTTGTTTGGAGTGTTTATACAAATTTACATTCCCACTTGGAGTGTTTGAGATTTCCAGTTGCTCCAGATCTGTTCAGGTAACTTTGTTATCCTATGATTTACTTGTTGCTTATTGTATAATTCTCTTTGAAATTCTGTGTTTATAACCATGAAATGTAAGGTATATATTTAAGAGTCCATCAGCTGACTACAATACCTGGGGAAAGTGATTCATTCTTACAATAGCAGTATTTCCTGCTATCACTAATACTAGTCAACATTTATGTGGTGGTTACTCTGTGATAGTCATTATTCTATGAGTTTTACACATCAGTTAATTCTCAGAGCAACTCTATATTATGAAGACTCTTATTGTGCTTTTCATTTTATAGGTAAAGAAGCAAAGTCACAGAAAGGGCAAGCACTTTGACCAAGATTGTGGAATGAGCAAGTGGCGGAGTCAGGGTTTGAACGCAGGCAGCTGGGTTCAAACTTGTATTCTTATATATGCACTTGACTGCCACCCTAAGGAGTTGTAATTATGACCAATTATTTAATAAATCCTGTGCTGGTGTTTTCTTAGGTCGGCCACGCTGCATAGTTGACGCTTTTTCCCATTTGACTTTGTTAATCAGTAGAGGAACATCAATGCTTAACGGAGTATAAACTTCTTTTCTGACAGAAAGATTTATAGTGCGTTTGTTTAAACATGTTGAAAATGTACCTTAGATGCAACACAAGCTTTATTAAGGTATTACAATGTTGAAGTAACTTGTGTAAATGATGATCATACTCAAATTTCTCTCGGGCGGTTTTAGGTTTTGTGCCTTACAAGGGTGACTGGTTGGAAGTTGAGTGTTCCATTGAGCCTGGTACTTCGGACCTGAAGCCATTCTCAGTAAGACCTGCGAGCTATAAGCATGTGGATGAGGTAATTTGTTTCTGTGAGGCATTTGTCTTTAGTTTCTCCCAAACATTCCCTTAGTGATAGTTTTTGTGTCTGGGACTCTATTGAGTGTGTTAGAAAATCTACAAAATACAAACAAATGCATTCTTTGCCACAAAGGAGCCTAATTTCTTATGAAAAAGGCAGGCCTTCTGAAAGGAAATAGTTAGAAAATAATGTAGAACAAACATAATTACGTTCTAAATTTTGTATTCGTTTTGATATTAGAATGCTCTGAGAACAATAGGAAGAAAAACAATCTGAGTGCTAGAAAAGTGTGGGACTTGAGCTTACCACAAACTGGTTATTTATTCACGTATCTGAGTCCCATAATACATAGGAAATTAAGTGAAATAGAAGGTAATGGACAATTATGTGTAATATTTGTAGCATAGTTACTCATCATAGACTTGGGCCACATCCCCAAAGCATCTGACTTTATTAGTCTGAGGTGGGGGTCTGGGTATAGGTATCCTTATAAAGCACTCCTGGTGTTGCCAGTGTGCTCAGCAGGTTGGGATTCACTTATTTGGATGTAATAACTAGGCGGGGGCCAGAGTGAGAAGGTGCAGAACTTGTCACATTTTATTATGCTTTTTCATAATCATTTATTCATCGTATAACCATTATTTACCCTTATAGGTCTGTATCACCAATCTACAAGGAAGAAATGGAGTGATCGATGATACCATCTTTTTCACCCTGGATTCTGTGAAGCTTCCCTGTGGATACGTACCTCAAAGATTTGACTTTGTCAACGTAGTCATGGTGGAGAGCATACAATCTTGCTTTATTTGGAGAGCAATTTCTGTCACTCCCGTGCAAAGGTCATAATAACAAACATTTTCATTCTCTGTTCATCTTTTCTTCTGTGGGAACTGAAGGGGCTTGTTTAATTGAAAAACTTAGCTTAGTAATCCTAAGCAATATTTTAAATGTGACTTATCTGGTAAGTCCAATCAAGATACTCTCTAGTTCACTTGGGACCATGAAGACACTTTAGGAAAGTGTGTTGTCAGTTAAAAAATATGCTACAACTGGCTAGTTACTGTAGGGAGGAATTCTTGAAAGCAACACTGCAAATTAATTTAAATTCCTTGTTTTTCACTACCAGGAGTGGCTTCTGGGATGGCAGTGGCCTGGGTCGTCCTTAAACTGACCCTCAGAGGCAAAGCATTTACCTGAGGAGGCAGCACGACCAGCATGTTAAAGACACTGATTTAAAGTTACAGTTTGCATCACCTAGTTTTTGTTATGTTTATTATTTAACTATTCTTCCTCATGTTTGAATGTCATCTCCACAATAGTAGGATATCTTTTGCTCTATTTTTTGTCATTAATGTATCACTGTGCACTTGAAATAGTGCCTGTAACATCCTAGGGGAAGAATAAATGTTACTCAGTTCAATAAATGATTTAGACCAGCAATGATGTTTAGCTGTGGTTTGTTTATTAGTCGTTCCCTAGCAGTAAATGTTGGGCAACTCATTAAGACTTCAGTTGATTATTGAAACAAAAATACTCCAAATATGCTATACATAGGCCTCTTTGAGCCACTTTGTTGGAGAGGTGCAGCCCATCTGCAGAATGAACAAGGGTCAAACATAGTATCCCTCAAACGAAGGGGAAGCTTCTTATCCACTGGGACAGATGACACTAAAATTTCAGGAGTACACCCATGAAACTTCTGGCTTTGCTCTAACAGAGTATTTAACCAAATTACTGACCTAAGGTAGCAGTCCCCAACCTTTTTGGCACCAGGGACCAGTGTCAGGGAAGACAATTTTTCTCCTCCGACTGGGTGGGGGAGTGGTTTTGATATGAATTTGGGAGCGATTGATTTATTATGGTCTGTGTGCAGTCAAACCTCTCTGCTAATGATAATCTGTATTTGCAGCTGCTCCCCAGTGCTAGCATCACCACCTCAGCTCCATCTCACATCACCAGGCACAGTGGTTCTCAACCTTCCTAATGCCACGACGTATTTTCATTGTTACAAAGGGGTCGTGACCCACAGGTTGAGAACTGCTGCATTAGATTGTCAGAAGGAACATGCAACCTAGATGCCTCACGTGTGTAGTTTACAGTAGGGTTTGAGCTCCTCTTAGAACTAATGCCACTGCTGATGTGACAGGAGGCAGAGTTCAGGTGGTGATGTAATCAACAGGGGGCAGCTGTAAATACAGATGACATTTTGCTCACTTGCCCATCACTTACCTCCTACTATGTGGCCCAGTTCCTAACATACCACAGACCAGTAACCATCTGTGGCCCAGGGGTTAGGGACCACAGACCTAGGGGAAGGGATACATTCAGATCTTTGGGAGTCACTGGAAAGTGGTTGTGAGTTCACCCACAGTCCTGGGATTCATAAATTCACCATAATTCCGATTCCTGTAATAAATAGAGTTGAGTCTTCAGTTTGCTTTATAGGTCCAGTGAAAGTTCCCAATCATCCATGATTAATTTCCCACTTTATAGCAACATAGGAGGAGTGAGCATCCTGTAGGACAGTGTTTAACCTTTTCTGTTTATAGCACATTTGAACCTATAGTTAAACTGTGGCACACATAAATTATGTTGATCAATAAAAATGAGAAAAAAAATATACTTACTGTGCTTTGAACTTCTTTCAAAAATAATGATCTTTAAAATTTTTCGCTGCACACTGGTACACCAGGTGAAAATCACTGCTATAGAGTTTAGGATTTCACTCACTGGTTCACTCTAGAAATACTCACTGAACCTCTTTATGCCAGGCACTGTTCTAGACGGTGACGTTATAACCTTGAAAAGACAAAATTTTGAGCCCTAATAGGAACTTGAATTTTGTTCATCCCTTGCCCCATGACTTCCTGACCCATGCAGCAGTAGCTCTTAGTATAGAAAGGGGCAAGTCAGAGGTGTGACAGCTCCAGGTCCCTGTGAAAGTCATCATTCAACAGTAGCCCCACACCTTGTGGGAATTGAAGTTCAGCATTGGACTTGAGAGATGCTTGGGCCGTGGATTCTACCACCTCCCCATTTAATTCCCTAGTTTGGTTGATGTGAAAGAATGTTCTTTGAGAGAAGCAGAGGTTTATGGGAAGCTTTATCAGGTGGTGATGGAATCATAGCCACTGTTTGACCAGCAACCTCACTGGACCAAGTAAATCACATAATCACATGGGATCATACAGTTGTGGGGTGAATATATTTCCTTTATTCGTTTCAAATGGCAGAACCCAGAATGTCTTTGATTTCATAGGGCAGGTCCAGCAGGGAGTAGTACACTTTGAATATTTTGCTCCAGGGATATGTCAACTCCAGGTCTATTTGCTACAATTTAGAGAATTATTTACCATCTCACTCTCGTTAAATTATCACATTTCTCTCCTTAAATGGATGACAATCCTGGCACAAGGATTCAGTGATCAGCAATTAGCGGGCTCTGTCAGAAATGTGTTTTCTGTAGGTGGGACAGAAAGTATGAAAATAAAATGACCTGCCACCTTGAGTTTCTGCAGCTCCAGTGTCCTCCTGTAGAGCTTCCAAAAGGCATCCTGTGAAAGGGTTGCAGATATACTGATACCAGATGTTTCTCAGCTCATTTAGAGATATATGAAATGTAAAAAAGGAAATATGACAATGACCTTGAATAGGGCTTGGTAAACTCTAGCCCTTAGGCCAATTGTGGCCTATTGTCTGAAATGATTGTTAAAAAATGAAGTTCCATTATGATACCTGGATCCTAATCAGGCCCCAATCAATTGTACCTAGTGTTCTTGTCATGATTCTGAATGCTGTTAATAAGAGAGGTACCATGACTGTGGTTTCATCTAGTGCTACTTATATCTTTAAAAGGTTCTAGTTTGTTATTTCAGTGCTGCTATAAGATGCATACAAGTTTGTGCATCTTCCTAAGGGATATTTTTCATGAATGTGAACAGTTTCTCTTCATCATGTTTAACATGTGGTTCTTTATTTTATTGGAAATTTAAAATTCTATTTCATTAGTCATTTCTACCAGGATTCTTGCTTCTTTGTGTTGGACAACACAGCGTTTAGAAACCAAGCTCTTTATTTTTATATCTATCTAAAAACTTGAGTTTACACTCATACCCTCAGTAACAGTCCAAGAACACAGGGTTTATTCTGTTTTCCGCTTTCCACCTTTCCATGTTTACAGCTTCCTTTGCAGCTATGAAAGAACCCACCACAGCTCATCTTCAGTGTATTTACTTATTTGTATAATATGCTGTCTCATATAATGAGAAAGCTGCAGGCAGCTTTCTCATTATATTCTAACTCCCTCTTCTCAGGGATCCTGGCTTCCAGGAGGCCTCCTTGGAACCATTTCTAGGCAGGGCTTCCTACTGTTGGTGCCCTGACCCCCAGACAGATAGATAGGGCTCTCTGTTGGTTTTTGAACTCCTTTAAAACTTTGATTTATGTTATCCACATCAAATTGTAATAGTTGCTCAGGAGAGCACAGACTTTTTTTGTTCACTAGCATCTTTGCATTTAAGCTGACATCAGAGCTGATGGTAGAATTTTGAGGTTGGTCAAGGGTTATAGGTCTAAACATCCATGACTGAGGACTAAGATTGGTTAGCACTTGTTTTGATCTCATGAAGGAAAGGAGGAGAGTTTACTTTGCTAGGGTGACCTCGTCCTAGAGTGGTTTCACCTTATAAGAGCATTGTCCCAATTAACCATAAATGATGTTGATTATAAGCTTCATTCCCCAACTACTCTGAGTTCCTAGAGACTATTGTGTATATAAATAATGAAAAGAATATTCTAATTTTGGAAATTCCATGGAAACTACACAAAAGGTACAAGGAATTTTGACAGTGTAAAGGTCATACTTCATAGTGGTTAGGAACTGAATGCTTATGGTTCCCTAAAATTCCTATCTTGAAGCCTTAATCCCCAATGTGATCATATGTGGAAGAGGAGTTTTGGGAAGATTATTAGGTTTAGATGAGGTCATGAGAGTGAAACCCCCCTGATGGGATTAGTTTCCTTATAAGGAGAGGAAGAGAGGCCAGAATTTGCTCTCTCTATTGAATGTGAAGACAGAAGGTGAGTCAGTTGCAAGCCAAAAAGAGGGTTATTACCAGAAGGTAATATAGAAATCAGATAGCACCTTGACCTTGGACTTTCCAGCCTTCAGAACTGTGAGATAAAAATGTCTGTTATTTAAACTATCCCTACTATGGTATTTTGTTATAGCACCCCAAGATAAGACAACAGGTGAAAAGCTAACACTGACATTTTCTGACAAAAATTAGTTTTGAAAAAAAATATATAAATGGGAATTTTCCCCACCCATTAAATTATAACAAATAATATACTTATTGATACATACATGCCATCTAAAGTATTGTCATTATATGTTTATAGAAATGTTTGTCTAAACATTCATCTAACATGTATTTCCAATATAGCTTTTATTATTGAAGGAATAACATTCTACTCCATGGTGTAACTCTCATGTACACAAGGGAGGTTGAGTCATTGGTATCAAAGAAATCCAAATATACTGGGTGATTTTATAAGTTTTTGCCATTGTAAAAGTCCTGAGAACAGGCTACAAAGCCAGAGCCAGGAAAAAGCTGATCTGGGACAAGATCTCATGTCTTTAGAGAGATAGCTCTTATGTTTATAGCCACCTATACCATTATCATGAGTGAGGACAAATACCTTAGATAGAAGCAACTGGAAAATTGAAGTATCCAGATTTGGTGTGACTTTCCTAGAAACTAGCTCCTCTCAAAGATTTCCTGGAATCACCCAAGATGTTACCATTCTTTTCAATTTATTCCTACAATATTTATTGAGCATACATCATATGCCAAGCACTATTCTACATGCTGGGGGCTCACTGGAAAAGAACAACAAATAAAATCTCTGCTGTCACAGAGATGAAAAACAACTGGGAAGAGATAGACAATACTTCGGTAAATATAGCAATAAACAAGAATTTTTCAGCTAGTAATGAAGGTCATAAAGAAAAGTCAGCAAATGTATGTGATAGGCTTTAGGATGGGAGTGAGCATGAAGAAATTCCTTTCAATATTCCCAGTAGAAGTCAAACTCCATGATTTGAAAGTGAAACAAGCAGGTATTTTGAAGCCAAATAGGTGAGTCACATATTTGTATCCTTACTACAGGCAGGACCACTCGAGAATCTTGCACTGGATGATTTGCCTGTGGGTACTTGTGAAGGCGTGCATTTTGTTTGTGGGAGTCAGTTAAAACTCAAGAAGTTTTAGTGGGGTAGATGGCATTCCTGTTTGGAATTGCATTTATTGTACTTTGTGTTGAGCACATGTACGTGGCATGCACTGGGCTAAGGACCTTAGGATCACACGCCATGTAATCCTCGTAAAAAACCCAGTGAAGAAGTCCTAACATTGCTGTGTCCATTCTTCTTCCAAGTAAAGGACTCATAAACAGTAAAGAGAGGGCACACCACTAGTCTGTGGCCAAGAAGAATTCACACTCTATACTCTGGTCTAGCAATATTTCTTACCTTACCTTCTTGGAATACCTCCTGCCCCAAGAGTGAATTCACAGTGTCTTTAGGAGAATGGTATGGAAGTGGCTCCTCTTTGGTGAGCAGGATTCTCTCACTAGGGACCCTGCCTTCCTGGTGCTGGATCTCTCTGCAGTTTCTTTGTCAGCAGAACTTGAACCCTTGCAGTGGTGGCTGAGTCTCTGTAAAGTTTGTCAGAGAAGACTGTTTCCTAGCTCTACTTGTGCAATCAGGGACACATGGAAGTGTTTTTGACACTTTCATTTGTCTGATTGGCCACCATTTTTTTATCCTTTCTACTTTCTTCTGTGCCATAATTTAAACCAACCAATTTGATCAATTTTTTTTCTAGTTTGTTAGAGGTAGTGACACTACCTCTAGATATGTTTTGAAGTGATTGATAGGTTTTGCTGATGGATTGGATGGAGTGAGTAAAGAAAATGGAAGGAGCTAAGCACCACGGCAGCAGTATTGTTAATTTACTTGGTAAACTAAACTGACATTTTCGGAGATGGAAAATATTATGAGAGTAGCAAAGTTTGGGAGAAGTTTAGGACATGTTAAATATTGGACATGTTAATGTTGAGCCGCCTCTGGAATACTCCTATCTGTAACTCAGTAAGTTTGTCAGATTGGGAGTTACCTATATGTAGATGCCACGGAGCTGATATGTGGATCAAGATGTTCAGGGCCTGACTATAGAGAACTGCAGTGTGAACCTGATAGGAGGAGGATCTAGCAAAAGAGGCTGAGCAGGAGCCTTTGCAGGAGTGGGTGATCACACAGAAGACAGAATAACTTATTTCAAGAAATAGGGAGTCATCAACTGTGTCAAGTGCTAAGAGGTTGAGTGATGAGAGTATAGAATATTGACAATTAAATTTGGTGACCTAGAGGTTTCTGGTGATCTTAAGAGCAGCTTCAGGGCCTCAATGAAGATAAAAGCCTGATCATAGAGGATTGAAGAGGGAATGGGAAGTCAACAAATGGGCAGAAGAAAAAGCTTATTTTTAGGGTTGGCTCCAAGATGGTGGGCTACACACATCTAATCACCAGCTGCTCTTGGTAAGAAGGTCTAGGAGCCTCCAGCCACCTCTCACTGGATTGTCCTACACAAAAACATTGCAAGGTCACAGTGAGGTAGCCAGGGACTCCAGGAGCCAATGAGGTCAGGAGCAGAGGAAAGCCAGCACGGAAAGCAGATGTGAGGGAGTCTAGTGACCCAGGGACAAAGCATACATGTGGAATCCTTGAAGGATCAAGTGCACATGAAATCAAGTCCCCCCATCCCTTATGGAAACCCATGGTGGTGAAACTGTGGACTGGACTGAACTCTGGGAGGGTCTGTCCTGGGTGAGAGGAGAGGGAAGAAAGGAGCAGGAGCTGAGAGCCTGCTGTCTCCAGTATGTGTGCAGAAACTGGTCCTTTGGCAAAGAGCTGCAGACAGGGAAGGTATTCTACAGCTTTTTGAACTTGGGAGCACACTGGCCATGTTGAGCGGGCCCGAGATGAACATACACAGCACCAGGTAGGGTGTTTGGATCAGAAACTGCTTGGTGCAAGACAGGCAGATGCGGCGTTGAGCCCCATGGGAGCACTAGCCTCCAGGGTCCTATTGCCTGACTGGCTCTGACTCTGCCGTCTGGGTGGGCAGACACCCTTGGGTTGATTCCCGCAGAGACAGGGGCAAGCTGGAAAGATCCTGCTAACCCACAGACCACTTTGTGCCCTCAGAGAACTGCTTAGAGAATCAAAGCATGCCTCCCGTAATGTCTGGCATAAATTTTAGGCCCTCAATGATAGGGGGATTGAATGCTTGCTCAGCAGCCCTGCCCAGATTATAATAAAATAAACCAGGAAAACAAGACCAGGACACCATGGCAATGTGCTAGTAACTTCAGTTCCCCGCAGAAGTGCACTTTTTAATTGTTGTTGTTGTTCCTAACTCAACAGCGCCATGTGGTGTTCACGCCATATATTGTATTATATAGTTTTCCTTTAGGAGCCGCCACCTGGTGTCCAGGCAATATTGTGCATTATATATATATTTTTCTTTTCGGTGCACCACCTGGTGTCCAGGAAATATATTGCATTATGCTATGTGTTTTCCTTTTTAAATTGAAAATTTTGTTTATTTTTCTTTTCCTCTTTGTGTTTTTGTAATATGAAGGTTCCTATCATTGTTGTGGGGTTTCCTCCATTTTTCTCTTTATTTTTCTTTTTCTTCTTTTTTCTTTCCTTTCTTTTTGTGGCTTTTATTACTTTTACCATATTTCCTTCATAAGTCTCTCAAACAACAACTGATATCCCATTTAATTCACTTTAGAGTCTGTTTTGTTCTATTTATTTCCGTATTTTGTCTCTGAAACAGAGATTGGCTCTGAGGTCTGGGCTAGGGCGGCAATAGCTTTGACCTAGCTCATGGAGGCCTTGAACCCCTGATCTATGGCATCCCTCTAGATTTAGGTTTCTGAGGTACTGTACTGGCAGGTCCTGTGCTGTGACATATGGCCAATTCTTTTCTTTTCAGTGTTTGTTGGAGGCAGAGTCTTGTTCTTGCTCAGGATGGTAAGAAGCTCTTGACCACAGAGAACCCACATGCCCTGGGACCCCAAAACCCTGGGGTTGGGGGTGTTGGTCACCATGCCCTGACCAAAATCACTATTATTCCTGTCTTTTTCTTTCCCCCTTTATTCTCTCCTTTCTTTCATTTGTTTTTCAACTTTTTAAATTTTCTTGTTCTTTCTATTCTCCCTTCTAGCTCATTCCTCTTCTCTTCCTTATGTCTTTGCACCAAAAGGCCAGTCCAACACTCAAGCACAGAGACAAGGAAAATCAAGGAAAAGGAGGAAGCAAAAGGAGTAAGTAGGGGAGAATGTGAAAATGAATTAAACATACATTAGGAGAAAGGAATAAAAAAATTCTGGCAATATGAAAAAACAGAACAGATCAATGCCCCCAAGGGATGATAAGGTAGCTGCCACAGAGGATCCTACCATAAGAAATTATGCAAATGATGGAAAGGGAATTTAGAGTATGGGTGCCAAAAATAATGAAGAGAATTGAAGGAAAAGTGGAAAACCACTAAAAGGAAATCCAAAATTTGACCCCCAAATTAGGGAAAGACATCATGACATTTGAAAGGATATATCAGAACTTGAGAAATTGAAAGAGTCATTCAGGGAACTTAAATATGCAGTAGAAAATATAAAAAATAGATTAAACCATGTAGGAGAAAGACTCTCAGAGCTAGAGGATAAGGTTCCTGACCTAACTCAGGCATTTAAAGAGGCAGAAAAGAAGAGGGTAAAATCAGAGCAATCTCTTAGAGAATTATGGAACTTCACAAAGCATATAAAATATGAATTACAGGTATCCCTGAAGGAGCAGAAAAAAGACACAAAGATTAGGAAGCCATAATGGAGGATATCATAACTGAAAACCTCCCAGGCATTACAAAAGATTCGGATACACAACTTTTATTTATTTATTTATTTATTTATTTATTTATTTATTTATTTATTTATTTTTATTGAATCATTGCTGTGTACAATAATTCAATCATGGGGTACAGTGTGCGGGCTTCAGATACAATCGGAGATATTTTTATCAACCTGAATGTGATAACATTCAAGAGACTTTCTCATTACTATGTGAGAACATTTTTGATCCGTGTTTAGAAGTTTTCTCCTGACCATTCAAATATACAACTTTTAGATGAACATCAAACACTGATCCATCTCAATATAAACAGAGCATCTCCTAGGTACATTGTAATGAACCTGTCCCAAAGTCAAAATGAAAGAGAAAATCATGCAAGCAGCCAGGCATAAGCAACTTCTTACATACAAGGTAAAAAAATATCAGGGTGACAGCAAACTTTTCACACTGACCATCACAATGGACCACCAGCAATGGAGACTCCCAGAAACTAAAGAACAGTACCTAGTTTCCTCAATGGTGCATATCACTCCAAAGCTAATGAGTTTACATTCTTCCAGTCAGCTCACGGATCATACTCCAAAATTGGTTATATCCTGGACACAAATAAAACCTCAGCAAAATTAAAAGAGTTGAAATTATATTTTTATAGACCCCAAGGGAATAAAGGTAGAATTCAACTCCAACAAAAACATTCATCCCCACACAAAGGCATGGAAACTAAGCAATCTTATGCCGAATAACAGCTGGATCAAAGAGGAGATAAAGAAGGAATTCATTAGATTCCTTCAACATAATGGCAGTGAAGCCACAAGCTACCAAAACCAGTGGAATACTGCAAAAACAGTCCTAAAGGGGAAATTTATTGCATTAGATTCCCACATTCAAAAAGAGAAAGATCACACATAAACAACCTAATGAGCAACCTCAGGGAACTGAAAAAGGAAGAACAATCCAATCCCTGATCTATCAGAAGAAAAGAAATAATCAAAATTAAATAAAAATAAATTAAATTGGAAACAAAAGCATCATTCAGAAAATAATGAAACAAAAAGTTGGTTTTTCAAAAAGATAAAGAAAATTGATACACCTTTGGTCAGACTAGGAACAGAAAAGTAAGATCTCTAATAGCCTCAATCAGAAATAACAAAGGGGAATTAGCAACAGATAACCCAGACATACAAGAGGATATACAAGAGATTATCAATTAGTACTACAAAATACTGTGCCCAGAAATTTGACAATGTGGAGGAAATGGACCAATACCTGGAATCACACACTGTCCATATACTTAACCAGGAAAAAATAGATCTCTTGAACAGACCAATATCAAGCACCAAAATTGAAGCAATAATAAAAAAGCTCCCAACAAAAAAAAGGCCTGGACCAGATGGCTTCACACGACAATTTTTTTTTTTTTTTTGTAGAGACAAAGTCTCACTTTCTTGCCCCTGGTAGAGTGCTGTGGTGTCACACAGCTCACAGCAACCTCTAACTCCTGGGCTTAGGCGATGCTCTTGCCTCAGCCTCCCAAGTAGCTGGGACTACAGGTGCCTACCACAATGCCTGGCTATTTTTTTGTTGCAATTTGGCTGGGGCCGGGTTTGAGCCCGCCACCCTTGGTATATGGGGCTGGCGCCCTACTCACTGAGCCACAGGAGCCGCCCTCACACAACAATTCTATAAAACCTTCAAAGAAGCGCTTACACTCAAACTGCAGAACCTATTGAAAAACAGTGAGAAGAAAGGAACCCTCCGCAACATGTTCTATGACGTAAACATGACTGTGATACCAAAACCAGGAAAAGATCCAACAAAACAAGGAAAGCTACAGACAAATATCATTAATTAACATCAATGCAAAATTATTCAATAAAATCCTAGCAAACAGAATACAGCAAGACATTTTAAAAAATTGCACATCATGACAAGGTAGGTTTTATCCCAGGGATGAAAAGTTGGTTTAACATATGTAAATCTATAAATGTAATTAACCATATCAATAGAAGCAAAAACAAAGACCAAATGATCCTCTCAATAGATACAGAAAAAGCATCAAACAAAACCCAGCATCCTTTTCTGAGAACACTTAAGAAAATAGAGATGGCACATTTCTTAAGCTGATTGAAGCCATCTATGACAAACCTACAGCCAATATCATACTGAATGAAGTAAAACTGAAAGCTTTTCCACTGGCACCAGATCAAGCATGTTCACTATCGCCACTACTATTCTACATAGTGCTGGAAGTTCTAGCCAGTGTAATCAGGCCAGAGAAGGATCTTATGGGCATCCAAATGGGGAAAGAGGAGGTCAAATTCTTCCTCTTTGCTGATGATATGATCTTATATTTAGAAAACCTCAAGCGACTCAACTACAAGACTGCTGGGAGTGATAAAGAAATACAGTAACATCATGGGGCATAAAATCAATGTCCACAAATCAGCGTTGGCATTGGCATATGCCAATAAAAATCAAGCTGATAAGCAGATCAAGAACACAATACCCTTCTCAATAGCTTCAAAGAAAAGGAAATACTTGGGAATATATCTAACATAGGAAGTAAAAGATCTCTGCAGGGAGAATTATGGAATGTTGAGAAAGAAAATAGCAAAACACATTAACAAATGGAAGAACATGCCATGCTCTTATCTGGGAAGAATCAACATTGTTAAAATGTCTATGTTGTCCAAAGCAATTTACAGATTTAATGTAATCCCCACTAAAATACCAACATCGTACTTTGAAGAACTTGAAAAGATGGTTCTTAATATTCTATGAAATCAGAAAAAAACCCATATACCCAAGGCAGTTTTTAGCAATAAAAACAAATCCAGAAGCATGACTTTACCAGACTTCAGATTATACTAAAAATCCACAGTGATCAAAAAAGCAATGGTATTGGCACAAAAACAGAGATATAGATCTATGGAACAGAATAGAAAATATAGAGATGAAACTAGCCTCATTTGACCATCTGATCTTCAATAAACCAAACAAAAGCATACCCTGGGGAAAAGACTCCCTAGTCAATAAATGGTGCTCTGAGAACTGGATAACCACATGTAAAAGAGTGAAACTGGCCTGGGATCTCTCACCACTTCACAATAATTGACTCACAATGGATAAAATGTTTAAATGTAAGACACAAAATAATAAAAATCCTCGAAGAAATTGTGAGAAAAACTCTTTATAATATCAGCCTGGGGAAATATTTTATGAAGACTCCATTGGTGATGGAAGCAACAACAAAAGTAAATGAATGGGACTTAAGTTAAAAACCTTCTGCACAGCTAAGGACACAACAATTAAAGCAAACCAACAACTTTCAGAACGGGAAAAGATATTAGCATGATACAAATCAGACAAAGGGTTGATAATGAGAATCTACAGAGAACGCAACAAAAAAAGAGCAAACAATTCTGTTATCACAGGGCAGGAGATATGAACAGATCCTTCTCCAAAGAAGACAGAGGAATGGTGTACAAACCCATGAAAAAATGCTCTTGTTCTCTATCAGAGAAATACAAACCAAACCCACCTTGAGATATCATGCAACCCCAGTGAGAACAGCCCACAGCAGTAAGTTCCAGTACTGCAGAAGCTGGCAAAGATGTGGAAGAAAGGGAAAAGGGAACAATTTTACACTATTGGTGGGGGCTGAAAACTAATACAGCCTCTTTGGAAAAAAGTATGGAGAATCCTCAAAGAACTAAAAGTAGACCTTCCATTTGATCATGTAATCGCATTACTAGATATCTACCCAGAAAAAATAATCATTTTACCATAAGGATATTTGCACTAGAATTTTTATCACAGTTTAATTCACAACCACCAAGTTGTGGAATCAACCCAAGTGCCCATCATCTCGTGAATGGATTAATAAACTGTGGTATATGTATACCATGGAATACTATTCAGCCATAAAAGATGGAGACTTTACATCATTTGTATTAACCTGTATAGAGGTGGAGAACATTTTTACTTAATAAAGTATCACAAGAATGAAAAAGCAAGTATCCAATGTACTCAATAGTAATGTGAAACCAATAGACAGACAAATACGCTCACACACAAGAGAAAAACACAATTAAATTCAAATGGGGGTAGAGGGAGGATTGGCAAATTCTCACCCAATAGACACAATGTAGGGGTATACAGCACACTTCCTGGGTGAGGGACACATCCACAACTTGGACTCTACTTAACAAATGCAAACAATGTAACCTAATCCTGTGTACTCTGGTATTAACAAAAAAAAGATGTGAACAGAGGTAATTCTTTAAATATCATTTGCTGTGGGGAGTAGGTTGCAGAGGAATGAGGGTGAAGAGGAGATACTATAAAGGAAGTTTTACTTATGTATGCAGATTTAAAGATAGGAGCTATATTTATCCTTGTATTTTTTAAGATGGGTGATGGTAGAGTATGTTTGTATGTTAATCCAGTAGGGGGAAAACAAAAGATTGTTTTGAGGAGCAAGAACCGTAGAAGCAATGTCCTCTGGGAGGCAAGAGGGAATGAGACTTTGTGCCCAGTGGAGGGTCATCCCTGGGTGATGGCTGGGACATCCCTTTATTTTTAAGGGAGGAAAGGCAGAGAAAGCTGGGACAGGTGCTGGCAGGTTGTATACGAGCTACTTTCCTATAGTCTTTATTTTCTCAGTGAAGTAAAAGGATATGTCTGTTTATCTGTGTTTCCTAAAATTTCATTGGTAAAAACAAAATATTGGAATAAGTAAAACATAGAAGAGGAATTGCTCAATGTTCCCCCTAAAAAGATATGTTCAAATCCTGATTCCCAGTACTTAAGAATCTATTTTTTTTTGAAAATAGGGTCTTTGCAAAAATAATCTGGTTAAGATGAAATCATACAGGATTGGAGGGGGGCTTATCCAATGAGTGGTGTTGTTATAAGAAGAAGGAAATCTGGATGCATGGGGAAGGACACTATGGAGTGATGGAGGCAAAGATTGGAATAATACATCTATCACCCAAGGAAAGCCAAGGACTACTGGCAACCATCAGAAAGAAGCTTGGAGGGAATGGAATAGATTTTCCCTCAGAGCTTGCCAGAAGGAACTAACCTTGCTGACACCTTGATTTAAAAAAAAATGTAGGCTGGTCTCTTTCTGTTATTGATTTCTAGCACCAAGAGAGAAATTTACAGAATTAACCACCTGTATTAGGAAAAGAAGAAAAGTCTCAAATCAACGCCTTTGGCTTCCACATTAAGAAACTAAAAAAAGAAGTGCAAATTAAATCAAAAGCAAGCACAAGAAGTGAAATAGTGACTGCTGTAGAAATCAACAAAATAAATTGAAAAACTATAGAGGAAAATAATGAGGCCAAAAGATTTTCTTTCATATTAGTAAAATTGATAAACCTCTAATCAAAATCATCAGAAAAGAGAAAAAACACAATTTATTGATATTAGGAATGAGAGAGGTGATACAGCACAGATTCCATAGATATAAAAGGGTGGTAAAAACAACATAGCTTTCGGAACTGCCAGAGAACAAAGTTCTATTGTTTTAAGTCGTGCAGTTGTGGTAATTTGTTATGGGCTCTCTGTGAAATCAATACAGCAGTGTTACATTTTAAGGTATAGATAATCTCACACTGAAAAACCATATTTACTGGGGTAATAATGCAGTAGGATTATTGGGTAGTATTTAGTGGCCATGTGAGATTTGTGTCTATTCAGGTCTAAACAGCTGAATTTGATGTTACAATGTTTTGCTACAGAGTTCTCTTGTATGGACACAGGAAGAGAACAGTTAGACAGCTGGGCCTTACTAGACTCTGGTTTTACCAGCTGTAAATGAAAAAGTGAGTCCAGTTCAAGAGGTGATGATGTATGCAAAGGGGATGAAGCAGAGAAGGGAGAGTTGGGCAATAGAAACAAAACTTCAGGGAAGCCTCAGGTATGACTGTGAGGATGGGTGGAGTCAGGGAACAGAGAGGCCAGAGTCTCTCATAGATCATCCACTAAGAGAGCAATGAAAGTGGTGCTGGGAAGGAAGAGACATGAGAGTCTGGTGCTCATGTCCTCAGTGAAAGTGAGTACAGGGAAATACCATGAGATTGGTATAGACAATTGTAAAGACACTGAGTGTGAAACAGCATAGGACATGAACTAGATTGTTCAAATGAGAAACACGAAAAATGACCTGTAACTTAATGGATTTGACTTTCATCAGAAACCTTTGAACAAGAAATTTTACTCCTAATAGCTTGTCCTACAAAGACAAATAGAGCAAGAGAATTTATACATAAATACATATATATATATACACATATACATGCACATATATATATATATATATATATATATATATATATTTTTCCTTTTGAAATAGTTCATATATGTGTGTATATATGAATGGAAAAAACCATCTGGAGCAGGCTAAAAACCTTAATGTGGTCCATGGTTATCTCTACATAAATTGTGGATTGTGGGCAATTGTTTTTGCTTGATGCCATTCTACATTTTTATTTGTTATAGAGTGAACATGTTTATTTGCATAATGTCAAAAGCAAGATATAAAATAAAGACCATTACACTTGAAATAAACAAAAAATTCTTGATGCCTCTCTATAGTAGAGAAATTGAAACCCTAATTTGACTCAACTTTTCTCAAGCCCTAACTTGTTTGAAGTTATTTTTAAAAATTGAGCCCCAAATCTTGAGTCTTTTTTTTTTTTCAAGACAGAGTCTCACTATGTTGCCCTGGGTAGAGTGCCGTGGTGTCTCTGCTCACAGAAAACTCAAACTCTTGACCTTAAGCAATTCTCTTGCCTCAGCCTCCCAAGTAGCTGAGACTACAGGTGCCCACCACAATGCCCAGCTATATTTTTGTTTTAGTTGTTTTTGTTTAGCAGGCCTGGGCCAGGTTCCAACCCGCCAGCCCCAGTGTATGTGGCCGATGCCTTAACCACCCAGCTATGGGCGCTGAGCCTCAAACCTGGAGTCTTAAAGTTTTTCTTCCTGTTCCCCTAGCTTGACTTGTGTTTTCTCTCCTTCTTTGCTGTCTTTATACTCCTGTCCCCAGTGATGCTCCCATTTGAAGGTAAAAATTTTCTCTTCTTTTATAGCATAGGTAAAATCTCAACTTCTCCTAGAAAATGTTCTATATATCCCAGTCTTCACTCCCTCCTGAGAATTTCCAGAAGCCAATTTTTGAACTTTGTATAATGTATAGCATTTATCAGAACTTCCTTTAAAGTGGTTATTTTTGTCTTTTATCTCCATTTGATTGTGAATTCCTGGAAATCAGAAACAATATATCTTTTGTCTTTGATCCTAGGTCTATGAATGGATTAGGCCTGGTGGATATGTATAAATATTACCTTTAAGTGCATTTTAGCAATATATAAATTATAGAATTTTTTTTCATGAGGAATCCCGTTTGTAGTAATATCAAAAACTTAATTCATCATCAAACCCGAGGTCACATAGCTTTTCCCCTATGTTTTCTTCTATAATTTTTGAAATTTTGCATTTTACATTTAGGCATATGATAGATTTTGACTTAATTTTTATGAAATGGTTAATTCTACATTGAGATTTATTCTGTTTGTAATTAGTAGATATAAGATTTATATGCCTAAAGAAATGATTTTTAAGACTGTTTAATTCAGCCTCTATTTATAGGGGAGACCATGATAAGACTTTAATAAGTCTCTAACTGGGAGATGCAGACATGTGCAGTGAATACAGTGTAAATGATGTTTACAGTAAGAGTGAGCAGAGGAGAGGGCATGGCTGACTGCAATGGGGATAACTGGGGAGTCCTGCTGGTGAGGTGCTCTTCAAGCTAGACTCCATGGCCCTGAAACCCCAACAACCAGGCTGGATTTTGAAAGATAAATAGAAGTAAAATTTTCACCTGTTGAAGCCAAATCCATTGCCATGTAGCTTGGGTACAAAAGGGCAAGATAGCCCAGTCCCACCTACCAGGTTAAAAGGGCCAATAAGTGTCAAATGTGAAAGTTCTGAGTTGGAAAAGCATCTTGGCATGTTCCAGGTACTGAAAGGAAGCAGGAGGGCCTGAGTCTGGCAAGTGTGGGATGACATGAAAGAGGGGGCAACTGGAAAGGAGACTGTCATGGTCATTAAGATCCAGGTGTAGAGCCTGGGCCTGTATTAAGTACATAGCTTTCACTATCATTGAGTCCTAAGAAGAATCTTCTGAGATAACCTTGTTGCAGTTCAGATTTTATGGAGGGATCCAGAGGCAAATGAACAACAGTGGTAGGGTAGATTGAGATGTTAAACATATGAAGACAACATGACTGGAAAATGGGGAAGGGAAAAATTTCAAACTGACACAGCCATTGGTGACCGTAGATAGCCCTTTCAAGCTCGTAAAGGGAGTGTAGTAAGGACTCTGTTACAGTTCAAAGGAGGCCTGAAATGCACAGATGCACTGACCTGTGGCTGATTGGAAAGTTGACCAAGTATAAAGTGTCTTTTATTGGCCTAGCTTCACATGAGGCAGTGTGTTTTATATATACATATGTGTGTATATATATATATATATATATATATATATATATATATAATTAAATCATGAACACATAGATCATGTATACATTAATGCATTTACGGGGTACAATGTGCTGATTTCATATAGAATTAAGAGTGTTTATATCACACTGGTTAATATATACCTCATCTCCTTTACTTAATTATTGTGTTAAGCCATTTATACTTTATACTTAATAGATCCAACCTGTACTCTTGCATTGTGCACCATAGGTGTGGTCCCACCATTCACCCTCCCTTGATCTGACATCCCCTCTCCCCTCCTGTAGCCCCTCCTCTCTCCTTCATCCTGAGCCATAGTTGTGATCTATTCTTCATATGAAAGTGTGTAAATTGGTTTCATAATAGTACTGAGTATATTGGATATTTTTTCTTCCATTCTTGAGATATTTAACTAAGTAGGATATGTTCCAGCTCCATCCATGTAAACATAAAGAGGTAAAGTCTCCATCTTTTTCAAAGGCTGCCATAAATATACCATAATATTCCACAGTATACATATACCACAATTTATTAATCCATTCATGGGTCAATGGGCACTTGGGCTTCTTCCACAACTTGGCTATTATGAATTGAGCTGCAATGAACAATTTGGTACAAATATCTTTGTTATAAAGTTATTTTTGGTCCTTTGGATATACACCTAGTAGAGGAATTGCAGGATCAAATGGCAGGTCTACTTTTATATCCCAGAGTATTCTCCATACTTCTTTCCAAAAGGGAGGTATTAGCTTTCACTCCCACCAACAGTGTAGAGTGTTCCCTTTTCTCCACATCCACACCAACATCTGTAGTTTTGGGATTTTGTTATGTGAGCCACTCTTACAGGAGTTAGATGATCTCTCACAGTAGTTTTGATTTGCATTTCTCTGATGATTAAAGATGATGAGCATTTTTTCATGTATCTGTAGGCCATGTGCTTATCTTCTTTACAGAAGCTTCTGCTCAAGTCCCTTCCCCCCAATGAAATGGGATTACTTATTCTTTTCGTTTCTTTTTTTTTTTTTTTTTTTTGAGACAGAGCCTCAAGCTGTCGCCCTGGGTAGAGTGCTGTGGCATCACAGCTCACAGCAACCTCCAACTCCTGGGCTCAAGCGATTCTCCTGCCTCTGCCTCCCAAGTAGCTGGGACTACAGGTGCCCACCACAACACCTAGCTATTCTTTTTTGGTTGCAGTGGTCATTGTTGTTTG